>MU619333.1:41160-71310 GCA_025201805.1 Parasitella parasitica
TCTAAGCAGTGAAATGGACCGGTTTAATCTCTAAGCAGAGAAATGGACCAGTTTAATTTTTTTTATTTTCTCTAAGCAGTGAAATGGACCAGTTTAAATTTTTTTTTTTTCTCTAAGCAGTGAAATGGACCGGTTGCGATTTAACAGTTTTGGGCAATCTTAAAAGGGAAACTGAAATGCCACAAACTGTTAACGGAAGATAAATTATCTGATAGAATTGCTGAGGTATGTAATGCCATACCTGTTGAAATTCTATACAACTTTGCCAGTCATTTTAAACGACAAACCATTCAATGTTGTAATAAAACTCCATTCTAATCATTTTGAAGTCAAAAAATACAAATCATTTTCAGGTCAATTCGATTTAGACATAAAGGGACAATCAATTTTTGGGTTAGTGCCATTAATTTTTTAGAAAGTGACATTTATTATTTGGTTACGGACATTTAATTTTCTCAAAGTGACAAAATTTACCGTTCTCACTGTACATGATTTTCAACTTCAGGGCTCCAATAGTAAATGAAAGTTCCGATTTGAATTGAATTGTATTCAAGACAAGGTAAAGGCAATTTAGGGCCAGAAAAAAAATGATGATCAATAGTTCTATTCGTTCATAAGAGTTTATTGACATCCGGTTTTAGAATTGATACATTATATACAAAATCTAAGAGCAGCTAGTAACGTCACACTCTATCGTAAGAGATGGCAAAAAATGCCAACTGTGAGATTTGAACTCACGCCTCTCTCGAGATCGCAACTTGAGTGCGACGCCTTAGACCGCTCGGCCAAATTGGCTTTGATGATTGATACGTGTTGTGGATTGCATATTATCAAGTTTTCAAAAAAGGAAGCACGTGATATGAGAAGATACACAAGATGTAGTCTGTCCAAGAACTCGGTACCTGAGACATTAAAAGTAGAAGTTGATCTTCAAATAAACATTGAGCTTTTCTTTCGTAATTTTCTTTATTAATTGTTGCCTATTCCAATTGAAGAATATGTTGTGCCAGAAAGGCATGAGATTAAGCAATTATTAGTGTTATAGATTAGTATAAACTGATCATCACATAAAGAGAATCTCCGTAAATAATATCAATATGAACTTCAAATTACCCAGAATATTCCACAAAAATTACAATCATCAAGACCAGGCTAGCATGGATTTAAGAAGACGTAATCCAATATCAAGAACAAATAGAAACAACTCCAACACTCGTCAAATATCCGCCATTGGTTATCTCTTTATCAATCCTTGCTGCCAAAACGTCCTGGATGAATAATCCAATATAATTTAGCTTCATATCCATAATCATTTACCCTTGGAAAACTAGTATAAAAAGATAGTTTTTAATTGACATTTTGATGAGCTTCATCTAAAAAATAAATAACAGTTTTAAAAAGTAATTTTTTACATATTTTTTACTAGTAATTTCACAGTATATCATTCCTTGTATAGTCTTATCCATTATATATTAATAGTACATGTCTGAGTGTATATCACGTGGTATTCATCTTAGCATATATCGGTATATGTAGCATGTCTATAGCATGTCATAAGCATATCTATAGCATTGCACATATTGTACAAGTCTGTAGTACATGATGTATCTGTAGCTAGTATCATGGATATAAGTATATGTCTTGTAGTGCGTATCTAGAAACTGGGAATACGCATCTGAAGCATAGATCTTATATAGCATAAGCTCGTAGCATATACTAAATCTAGTAAATGTCTAAGGCTCGTGTCGAGATATAAGTATCAGTCTATAGCGTCATCCATCCTAATGGTGCCGTCTCTAGCTTATATCTTATATAGTATAAATCTGTATTGCACATCTTATTATTATCTGTGCACATATGTAGTTTATATCAATTTAAGGTAACTGGATGAATCTAGAAGTGGAATGCAGATCATCATAGTGAATGTATTTCACAAGATCATCTAATACTTGATGTTGTTCGGTTTTATTGTCTTTTTCTTTATCTTCCTGTCTTGGATAAGATATAATTTCTTCACCTTACTTTATTAATAACTGCTCTTTGTATATCATCTTGAATATCCAGTACGTTCAGATTCATTTAAAATTCTCGCTCGTTGTTTATCCAATACTTGTGATAAGTGTTGTATCCATATAAGGGCTACATATGTCATATCTAACTTAGTCATAATGCACGGACTATGATATTAATTGTTGGTAATTCTTGTAATGAAATGGCACCTATTATATGGCACCAAAATTATAATGAAATAAAATACAGATGGATCATGGCTAATCCATCCAAAAAATAAATACATGAATAGCACAAGTAAATATAAACAAGTGCTGGTAGAAGCTTGCACTCCTGATAAAGTACAATCTCCTACAACCCTGGCACATGCTAATGTTGAACAACGCTGCTCATAATCACAAATAAACAAGTTCCAAACATATATAAACAATGCAATTGTTAAAACAATTGCAATAATTCTAGATGCCAGAAATGGCTTGTTTATTACGCATTAAGGAAAGCTTAGTCGCATTAGAAATAATCAGGATCCTTAATAAATATTATAATCCTGCCCAAAACCATAGTATCAATTCCAATACCAACATATCGAAATCTCAACTACAATACAAGTGAGAGAATATCAACAAAAGTCATTCTTCGAATAAACTGTAAAATAAGTATTCTCACTGTAGTGAGGCAAATTTACAAGTAGTATGAATACAAGCTCTTTTAAAGAGCATGTATCTTTTCTTCAGTTTTCTTTTAATCGAAAATAAAGGTGGAAAGACTATAACTGTATTTCTCTGGCTTTATTTTTTTATTTTTTTTTATTTTCACATAAAATTGATTCCAATTTTATTGCAATTCTTTTACAAATAAAAAATAAGCTACAAGTTGTGATTAGACCTCTTGCAAGGTTCCAGGCTTATTCAAAGAATATATCTAGATCAGATCGTGGGATGTCGTCGGAAAGACACCCTACCCAATCTTCTCTTTAATGTAAAATAGAAGAATAGGTCTGCCCTGGAAATGCTGTGATTTAATAAGGTTTGACACTTCTTGTCAAACATCAGATGTTATGTGGATAAACATTGATTGGGATATATTTTAGTATAAATAGAGATCATATCTTATGTCTTCAATTTTGTATCTGGTTTTATTCAGAAAGGTCTTTATTACTTTATATAATTAACATTTACATAACATGACGCTGCGCCCTTTGACGCTGGCACAATAATAAGCGTCATAATAGGCTGAGTGTTGGCAGCATCTGGTGAGAAAGCTGATTTTTTCTTGGGTGGCAAATCTGTATTATTGCAAATCATAATGTCCAAAACTAGCAAGTAAGTGGAATCGATGTAAGTCCTGTTTGTGTCAACAAGAAGCTCTGCAAACTCTATACATGAGAATGGAATACTATTTTTTTCTTTGTTGTAAATAAAATTGTCTATCAAAGCATTCATGATGATAATAAAATAGAATTATATTCTTGCAACCTATTTAAATCATGATATTTTACCAACAATTTTTTGTAAACATTAATTATATATACATATGTCAACTAACTCACTTTTTGACATGCCTTGGTTAGCATTTAACTATAAAAAATTCATAATAGTGAGTCTGTCTTGAGACGATTGACAGTGCGCTGGTCATTAGCAACAGTTATCCTTGCTTCGATCGGAAGCGTGTCATCTGAGATGATAAATAACCGTTACATTTCACTTTGTAACATAATTCCTCTAGTCTTCTTTCTTTCCGAGGTACAGTTCACGAGTTGTATAGTAAAAAAAAGAATAAAAAAACTAAGCTATTGAATTGAAAGGATTGAATATGCACAACGACTCTACATTTGTGTAGACAGAGTATAGAATTTAAAGAGGTTTACAGGAGAACGTGGCAGAAGTTGCCCTATTTCAAGTTCTGTGTTTTGTATATATTCTAAAAATATTTTCAAGGAGACTCTTTTTTTATTAGTATTGATTTGAGGGCACGAGCGATGATAAAAATTTATTGGCGTCTTTTCTGACAGGGTATCAAAATACGATTAAGAGCAGTAAAGAACCAGTTAGTTAGATGTTTATACACTCGTTCACCTTGATGTCATTTTCGTCGATTGACTGCAATGCATTGTATTTAAAACAATAGGCATTGAATGATCATACATATTACAGTTATGCATATTAGAATTTACTTATCCTTGATTCTTGATAAGCACATGATGGAAAAACTGGATAAAAAGCAGCTTTTCATCGAAGATCATGCGATTTCAATTTTTTAGGTACACAAGAAACATAGGTTTCCCATGAAAAAAACGCAATACATTTGTCAAACGTGAATAATCGTTTCCATTGTATTTTTTTATTGAAATAGCTTCTTGCTAAATGCATAAACCTCCTTTAATATGGATTAAATTTCATATGAACTTTTATTCATTTGGTATGAAGTACACTTAAAAGCATGGTATTAATTAATTGCATCAAGTAAAACCGATATAGATCAACCGATGCCTATCAAGACAAAGATTTTATAACGAGTAGGACAAGTTGCTTTGAAAAAAGCAATGTTTAGCGTGGCGAAATCACTGGTTTTGGAAATCATTGGACTTGTTCCCAACGAATCATGACCACAGCGTTTTACAACCAAGAATTATAAAATAAATGGACTGGAGCATTAAAGAAAATTATGCAGAATTAGTCGATCTCTTGAGAAAGGAGCTAAATTGCTCTACATGCAATGTCATATCGGAAAGCACACAAATTTTTTGCTTCAAGTTTGCTTGATGATGATTGCAACAAGCATTTGAATATTGGTACTTTGATAAATCAATTTAAAGGCCATCTCCACTTCAAATACAAGGATTGTGCGTAACATTACTTAAATAATTGTCAAGCTCTGCAACATTCAACACTAAGCTGATAATATATACACATATATATAGCAAAGAAGGATATAGACCGAAACCTTGGGCTCTTAAGGCATTATGATGATTATCCTGCGTCAATTACAATATGGAATGGTACGATGATATAAACGATATCTCCTATTTTCTTGTCTTTATATATATTTATATAAAACTTCCATTTGAGGGGATTTAAAGCCTAAAAATAATAAAATTTGCGGCGGCAAACATTCGTTTGTAATACAGTGTAGCATTCAATGCTAGCCAGAATTGTATAAAATGCCAAATAATATTCAGAAAAAAGCAGCCTTATCTTTTCTACTTTCCCTTAAACACATACATTCGTTATGCTCATTGCTAATGCATTGTTATTAGTTGCTGGCGGTGCAGCTCAAGTTTATGCAGCCACCACGACAAGTTCTGGTCTCGTTGCTCAGTTCTCCCCCGTCTTTCCTTCGACATTACCTAAAGCTACTGGTGTTGTTACGTCTTACAATCCTGGCCCATACGATATCACCACTAAGTTGTCTACTGCTGCTTTGAAGGGTTATCCTCCTACTTGGGAATCCCCTCCCACTTCCTCTGCCGAAGTAAAAAAGGTTTATGACATGATTGATTGGTCAAAGGTCCCTAAAGGTTGCTACTGATCATTTCTGTATGTATGTTGCAAGTTTATTAACATTGATAAATATCACTATAGCTCCTGTTAGAAAACAGGATTCTAATGGCAACTGGATCAGCGACTCTGATGGAAGCTCTGATCCTTATTGTTGGTGGAGTTCAACAAATTGCGTCCAACCCAAGGCCAAATATTTGCCTGAAGATATTTATACATGTCCTACAAGTGGTGATTGGGGTCTCAACTATGATGATGGGCCTTTCAATAGGTACGATGCTAGCGAAGATGATGCCGAATTAGAAAATAAGTATGCTGAGCCTGCCCTATACAACTTCTTGGCCGAAACCAACAATCAAAAAGCCTCTCTCTTTGTAAGTAATATTGCCTGCTTATAAATAAACATGTAGTTAATTTTCTCTATAGTACATTGGCTCCAACGTAGTGAATTATCCTGCTGCTGCAAAACGTGGTTTGAACGATGGCCATCATCTCTGTGTGCATACATGGTCTCATCCTGCTATGACTACTCAAACTAATGCCCAGGTCGTTGCCGAACTTTACTGGACTCTCAAGGCTATTAAAGAGGCTACTGGTATTACTTCCAAGTGTTGGAGACCTCCTCAGGGTGATGTCGATGACCGCGTTCGTGCTATTGCTTACCAAATGGGGTTGCGAACTATCCTTTGGGATGAAGATACTGTAAGTTTCTTTACTTTATAAAGACCAATCTGCGCATAAATTTAGTTACTTTTGAATAGAATGACTGGGACATGCCAGCTCCTGGAGGTGGTAACCTAAGCCCTAAAACTGTAGATGGTTATTTCAAAAAATGGATCAGCGCTTACGAGTCTGGCAAAGACAAGAAGGGCCATATTGTTCTTGAGCACGAGCTTAATAGCGCGACTGTCAATATGTCTATGTTTTGGCTGCCAAAGCTTCAAGAAACCTTCAATGTCATTCCCGCTTTGGCTTGTAACGGCATTTCGCAACCATACTGGGAGACTTCATTTAAGTACCCTTTGAGTAACAGCCCTGGCAACCCCACTACTACCACTACTACCTCTAAAACTACTACCACTCCTGCTGCTACCCCTACCTCTACTACTTGTACTTCTGGCTCCTACGGTTTGGGCAATGGCGACGGATACAATGGAGCTTGTTGCAAGGATCAATCTGATTGCTGGGATGACTGTATCAGCGGCAAATGCAATGGTCCTGTTAATACCAAGGTTTCTACTACCAAGGCAGCTACTACTACCAAGACTACTACTACCAAGGCCACTAACACTGCTACACCTACGTGTATCTCTGGATCTTACGGCTTAGGCAATGGTGATGGTTATAAGGGTGCCTGTTGTAAAGATCAATCTGATTGCTGGGATGACTGTGTCAGCGATAAATGTAATGGTCCCGTCAATACCAAGACTACTGAAAAATCTGCTACTAAAACGACCACCAAAAAGCCCACTGCTACTGCCAGCTGTATCCCTGGCGCTAGAGGAAAGAAGAAGGGCAACGGGAAGACTGGTTATTGCTGTTCTTCCAGCGACGATTGTTTAGAAACATGTCGCTCTGGTAAATGTGGCCTTTAAAGATAATGTGTATGACCATAAGCAATTTTGTAGTATCAAAAATAAAGCCTCATTATATAATTCCAACAATTCATAATTTGTACCATGCAAACAAATTTGGATATATTTTTTTTTTTTTTTTTTTTTTGAAAGGAATGATGCTTTATATATATATATAAATGCGTAAACGTGAAAATGGAATACTAAAAAGTATCTTTTGAGAAGCATTTTAGAAATTATTTTTATAGTTGAAGATGCAGGTAACGGTATGCAAAAATCCTATCTCATTTAGCCTTGTGAAAGTCCAGATGGCCGATTTCTCATCAATATTTTTACCGATTCAAATTGATCACTATTAATGTGATAGACCCATAGAATGGTGGCTTTGTGCGTTTTTGACCCTAAAAGTTTTTAAACGGGCCTATACCATTCAAAATTGCATATACTACAGTGTATTACATGAAAATTTGATGTGTAATCCAGGACTGATCATATCAACATATGACAGTTGATATAAGCTTTTGTAGACGAGTGTTTGACACGCTAGATTTTAAAACAGCTGCTAGTTGAGAACTCCCAAGCATGTCAGCAAAAAAAAATTGACATACGTGTAAATATCCGGATATTTGTGCATTTGTTTCTTTCTGCAGTTCAGCGTAAAAAAAAACAATGCGATTGATTTTCCAGAACTATTGAGTTTACCGCATGATCCAAGGAAAAAAAAAGCTTGGATCGAATTATAATAGGACATTATGGTGAAATCTCTTGATAATTTCTTAATATAGTAAAATTCAATGTTGGACAAAAAAGCTGTACAAAACCTTCTTTTCATGGTTGTGAGAAAATCAAGCTCCCATTTTATTTTTAGATTACCATTGCATTTATATCGCAACTAAAAGAAAGATTGGATTTTGGAATCATGTGTATTATAAATATGAGCTTGATATTGTCCTCATATCATCGTATATAGTGTACTGCAGTATACCGTATCCCAATCCTGTTGAACGACCAGATAGTACGGATAATTAAAATTATATACTTCGTATTTTGCAAATAAGCTTCGTAATGGACCTGAAGAAAAACGTATTTCCCCTGAAATATACGGGTAGCGGGGACGAATTCATTCCACTACTATGGGCTGCAGCTTTGAAGGTAATCTCTCAAGTGCAAATAACTAAAAACATATCATATACGATATGTCATTCCTTCACCTTCTACAGCCCACCTTCTCGGGCAATCTTTCATGAAAAAGATGACATGATATGGTTATCCATATCCTTTGGGAGTTATTTTTAGGTGAGGATTTTCTTTCCCGCTCCAAGTTTATACTGAAAAAACATCAGATCCATAAGAATTAGGTGTTGTACAACACAACGTTACTGGGTATAAATCAAGATTCTGCTATAATTTAAGCCTACAGCACGAGAAATTCGTGCAATACACGTCCAAAGTGGACACTTTTTTCTTTCTATGGGAAAGCCACTCTATCAATGTTGATGTACTACATGCTTCCGTTTTTTCTTTTAATGGTAAGCAGCTATTCATTGCTGTCTTTTTAACCAGTGTATGTATGAAGCATTTTTGATTCTCTATTATTAAGAGCGGCTTGTAAATCAAAGCTTACAATTATCAAGAAAACCCTAGCTTTTAGTAATGGAGTCTTGTAAAACGTGTTGATTGAGCGAAACTCGACATGATTAATGCTCTTCTTCGTTGGTTTAAATTGAGCATTCTCTGTTATGAATATTTTTCACTAAAAACTTGCAACTGTAAAAATGATAGCAGCCTGTTAATTTGATTAAGCTAGAATATAGTTCCATTTAATTATAGGGACATTTCACACACCATTGCTAGATTAAAATATAAATATGATAATCAAATAAATCTGTCAAGAAGCGAATGTTGCAAATCAATGCCATAATAACCAAGTTACGAAATCGTTTTATAAGTAGAATGTATTTAAGCATTTCGTACATGAGATATGTGAAAATCAAAGTTTATTGGCAAAACTATAATGATGGATTGGGAAATTACTTATACAATTTTTTGTACTACCGAATACTATTTTTATTGGTTTTCTCTCTTTACCCAACAAGATAATATGGCAAAGATCAGGAGAGAATGAAACGAACTTCCGCTCACAAAATAACGGCAATCAGAAAAATTAGTTAACAAAGAATTGATTTCTGAAAGATTGATTTGGTTTTTGTTGTTGCTGAACAAATTTGATTTCAAGTACATTGGATGTATATATCTACCCCCCCCCCGTGAATTACAAATTGATGTGAAAGGGATTTGCGAGAAATAAAGTAGAAATCAGCGCACGAGGTGTGCCGCATGTGCTTCATTTCAAACAGAAGTTCTCATCAATGAAAGAAAACGTTTTAGCAAAGCGAGGCGCATTTCAATCAACAATATCTTCGAAAAGACCATACTTTTAAAACGCATCATCTTGTTCAATTCGTAAACCTCACTGGAAAGCTTGGAATCAGGTACACCATCTAAAAAAAAAAAAGGGAGATCTATTTAAATTCGTTTCTTCAACTTAAACTTTAAGTGGCACACGGTAAATTCGGAGTGCGGGCACTGACAAATTGGATGTAGTTGCACAAAAACCGTTTGATTAGGTGATACACTCTAAATTGGTTACTTTGTATTATCTTGCCATGTTATTATATGGAGGGAACGAACAGCAGCTAGCAACAGATTTTTTTTAAAAGAGCTACCACAAATGAGGATTTCCCTTTCAAGGTAGTACATGTGTGATGCGTGCACTTCTCCGAATCCTTTAATTTTTCAAAATACATATAAAATCCCAATTGTTTTTTTGGTTTAGAGGTTAAAGTAGCCCTTTTTTTGTCGTATTGAAAATTTGCTCAAATCTCCAACTGATAAGCATTCATTAAAACCCATAGCAAATCTTAGATACAATGACACCTCTTTATCCTCAAGTTATGCCTACCATCAAGCCATATCCTCAGCAGCTACAGCCTCAGCTCATACATTCTACCCAATATCCACACCACCAACAGCAAAAACTGATTAATTTGTCTGTATATCGTCCAGCATACCATAGAATCCCATCGACGCCTATCTCTCCTCATCATCAGAAGGATGTCTGGGCCACTGCGTCTCCCGAGGTATCCCCTATCGTTGTACCTTCGATGTCACCAGCTACTCTTCACCCTCAGTTTTTGAATTTTTATACTGGTGTTTATCATCAACAGCCTATTGTACATACCAATGTAAGTGCATTGTGTTTCGCTTTGAAGCTTTAACTGAAATCCAATAATCTTTATTATAGTATTCCCAAATACCACAACCACAAACGCAACAGGCACATATTGACATGAATCAGGTACCGCCTATCCACCATACGCTGGAAAATGCGACCATTACCTATGATACTATCCAGCACAATCTTCTAAAAGAATTGGTTAAGGACGTGTTTTTCTCTCCTGCTATGACTACGGATTCAGATATAAGGGAAATGTCCCCATCAGGTTCTCTCTCGTCCTCGTTTTCTGTGTCTGCTGGCGACAACGATTCAATTTTTTCTGCAATCACACCACCTTTCTCTCCTTATGAGCAATCTCCCAGCGAATTCCTTTTGGAGCAAGACACCTTATTTGAGTTTGGCCTTGACCTTGCTACAACATGCAATATATCAAATCAAACAACTACAAGTTCATATAAAGAGATCAAGGTGGCTTCTGCTACTGCTAATTACTTTATTAGCAATGATAACCAGCAGCAACAAAACAAGCGCCGCTGCTCTGATTCTATCCTGCAAGAACGCAAAAAGAAGAAGCAGCGTCAAGACTTGTTGAGCCAGCTGAGATCAACATCTCCGGGCTCCTCTTGTGATAAGATTCATATTGAATCAGACGAGGCAAAGTAAGTGATTGAATTCGGCGTAGAAGCATTTATGTTCCTAACTCTGTTCTAGTGCATTCGTGGGATCAAGCCGATTCAATACTGCCCACAATACTTCAACTACTGAAGCTGATTACAATGGCTACCGTTTTGAGTGCAAAAAGCCTCGCCGCGATGTGACACCCTTTGCCAATGAGTTTATCGATGAAAAAGAGAGACCCATTCTTCAAAAGCATTGTTCAGCGTGTCAGCGCAATGATTCTTGGAAAGGTAATGCGCTTGGTCGTTGTGAGGGATGTCCTAAAGCATATCACCAAAAATGCTGTGTGAATACTATACACGATGATGCGTTTATTGATTCCAAGGAGCCTTGTGTTTGTGGTAATTCTGGCTACGAAGCGACCGGTAGGGACGAAGATGATAGTCAAACCACCACATAAACGACACCCCTTGACATCCAATCCTAAAGGTTGCACTGAGTCTCTTTCAAACAAAAAATCTCTTCAAAATCCATAAGCTGTATATACACGCACATGATATATTTTATCCCTTATTTATTTTTGCCATTTTGCACAAAAGCAGGCTAGCCATTTTATTCATTTTACAACAAAAACCACTTGTTTATTAATACATCAAAGCATTCAATAAAATTACTCGATTATCAAATGAATTTACTTGTATCACTGAGATATGACCAGGAAGTGGGTGGGAGCATTTTCAGCTATGTGACATTTGTGATCGTTATATTTACGATTATTTCGTCGTGTCATCGAGGGGGAGAGTAGATCTTCATGTGAAAGAAGGTTTCGCTGCAAATGTACTCCCACAATCTCACACCCTCAAGCCTATAAGCAAGATAGTAAACTCGTCCAGTAAATTGAAATTAAAAATATTCGCTGTACAACACCATCAGGCTTGTTGTTTAGGTAACCAACATTCGTTTAACCCATGTTTTTTAATGTCTGTGTACACTTTTTAAAATAAAATAAAAACCCATAATTGCGCGGATCTGTTTGTTTTTTCGCAGAGCAAGTCAAGCGACGAAACAACACGCACGTGTGCCATGTCTTATTGTCGCATCTGTGAAAAGATAGCTACACCAACTTGAATAGCTTCAGGACTCAAAGATTTCTAGCCTTCCACAACCTACTTTTTTTTGCTGCATATCCACTGCTATCATAATTAACAAATTTTCTTAATCAATAAATGTACTCAGATTTGATAAGAAACAAATTGTGAGGTGCATTAGATGCAAAAAGTAATGATTGTCAATTTCTTTTATTTATTCATGCTTAAGCTCTTGCCGCTATAAAGACATGTATAAGCACCATCCAAATCTTCTACAAATGTGCATATTTGCCTAAAAATCGGCTAAAACGTTGCAAATCTAGCTTATTTTGTATTTTTCCATCTCATACGTAGAGCTTTTGTGTGGTCTTTTATCAAAATCTATTACCAAAAGCGTAAATTATATACAACACGCAAGACAATATCTATATTTTCTAGCCCACGATGATAGCTTCCTGACGATATATACATATGCATTCGGAGCAGTAAAAACATGCAAGAATTAATTGATTAGACCTGAATTGACTCTTAAATTAGCTTAAATAAGGCCTATATTACGCTTTAAGAAGGGTTGAAGGCTTACAATCGCCATTCTTCCCTCTAAATCTCTGGCGCGGGAGTTAGGGTGGTGTTTATCATAGAAATACCACCATTGCTTCTTTTCCTTATACTGTCAATCAGTAGTGTTGCTTTATATCCTGTTAATATATATTTTATGTATTTATTTATTGGACTTGTTGTGTTCTGTCTGTTATTATTGTGTGTTACTTGTGTCTTGTCATTTAGTGCCATGGCATTATAATGGTTAAGTTACCTTTAAACCTTAGTGATATGCTTAGGAGTGGATCTCTGGTCTTTCTGTTAGCTTGTAGCTACCTCCTCGTCATTTTAAGACTTTCAAATGCTCGCTTTACGATTTTTCTTCCTGCCGATCCCAAACCTCCATATCTTATTAAACTTTTCTACTGCATACTAAATAATAAAGCAAAAGGGTTTTATTTCCCTCCAAAGTTAAAAAAGTTTCTATATCATAAATCTTGTAATTGATTTTGTAAATAAAGCTGTCATCTGCTTAAATTGTAAATCATTTTACTAAATTAAAACCGTTAGAACAAGGTACATGCGGAAATTGCTAGTGCTGGTATCGTCTGCATTAATAAAGGTCGATATTTGCAAACTTCAAGACATTCGGTTGGCAATAATGGAATACCGTTTCGATTTTTAAAAAGAAACAAAGCTATGTTATTATTTTTATCTTATTGTTATGCGTTTGTTCAAAGCTATAATACAGTTGTGTGCATCGTGCCGTAAAGGTGCCTTAAGGCATGAAGATTAGATAACTGTTAGTCACATAGGATTGTCAAAAGGTTTGTATATAGAGCCAATGATAAGCTGCAAACGAAATTGAAAGGCCAAGTTAATGAATTCAATGGAGTAGATTCTCTTTTCTTCATACATTTAACGCTAGAAGCAGTTATGAAGAGATATTTCTCATTTCTTTTAGCATTCATTCAGCTAGTTTTTGTTGGTGTTTTACTAGCACAAACAGATCCCAAGAAAGACAAACTTAAAGCACTCTCAGAGGCCAACAATGGTGTTATCAACCTGAATTCCAACAGTTACGATCGTTTTACAGAGGGAAAGCGTGACTATGGCATGGTTGTATTGCTGACAGCTCTTGATGGTCAATTTAACTGTGTTCCTTGTCGGTAAGAATGCGCTTGCTCATCGTTCAATACCAATGTTAAACAAAACGACGCGTATAATCACCATAGTGAATTTGACCCCGAGTATTCCTTAGTTGCAAAGAGTTTCCAGAGGAGCAAGAAGGGGAAGGATCTCTTTTTTGGGCACTTGGATTTCAAAGATGGTCAAGCTGTTTATCAAAAAGTAAACTTGTAGTTTAAAGCAAATTGGAAAAATCTAAACATATTTTATAGCTCCAGCTCATGTCAGCTCCCAATGTGTTTTATTTCCCTCCTCAAAAAGCGGGCGAGCGTAAGGATTTTGTCAAATATGATTTAGGTAGAAGGTAGCTTTCAATAGTTTATGCAGCATCTTTTTCGATTCATTAATGTTTTCGCTGGCATATTAGTGGATTTTCTGCAGAGAATTTTGCAGAGTTTTTGAGCAGAGAAAGTGGCCACAACATTTCTGTTGCTCGTCCTATCAATTATTTCAAGCTTGGAGCGAAACTTTTCTTGGCTGTTGGTGCTGCTGCTGTTCTTAAACTCTTGTATCGTCATATTGGATTTGTATTCTACCACAAGAACACCTGGGCTACTCTTTCCATTCTGTTCATCTTGACTTTTACCTCGGGCTACATGTGGAATCGTATTCGAACACCTCCATTTGTTATGCCAGGTAAAAATGGGGATATTAACTATATTGCATCGGGGTAAGTGACATCTTCCCATTTGTAGCATAATCTAACTTTTCGCATAGCTTCTCAACTCAACTTGGAGTTGAACCACAAATTGTAGCCAGTATCTGTAAGCTGATTGTGCCAGAGCAGTTGTCTATGACAAAACTAACCTATTCTGTACATTAGACGGCCTTCTTGCTTTTTCCATTATAGCTTTGATTAAATCAGTCCCTCAATTCGATGATCAAACTCGTCAACGTTTCGGTGTCTATATTTGGATGGGATGCATTATCTTTATTTTCAGTGCGTTACTTGCACTATTCAAAGTCAAAAATGGAGGATATCCTTTCAAACTTCTCATCTAGATTCCATGTATTTTAACTGTTTTTTTTTGGGAATAAATTGCTTTTTTTTTAAAAAGTTTTATTATGATAAACGTTAATGATTCTATGAGAAATGGTATTTAAACTATATTATAATACTTTTCTTTACTCGTTTCTTCCTTTTTCTTTCTCTTCTAACTCTTCCCCAGACTCTTCTTCAGACTCTTCATTTTCCTCATCCAAATCGCTATCTTCAAAATCGAAATCGCTGTCCTCATTCTTGTTAATAATACCGGACACATCATCGCCTCTTTCCATTTTACGCATATAACTTTTTCTTTGACGAAGAGTCATTCTACTCAACATCCGCTCCATCTCTTGTCCTTCCCTCATCTCATCAGCATTTGTTTTTATCTCATCTTTGCTATAAAATTAATTGCATGTAAGAAAGAAATAAATTACAAACAATCATTGATTGCACTTACGACACAAGAATTTCCTTTGTTTCTTTACATTTGGCACAAACACCCTTGCTTCTGGCGCAATTGTCGCAGAGAACATGATATGCTTCTTTAATAGCTTTTTCTTGGCAACATGTACTGTAAATTTTCATGAGTAAGCACAAAAACATGATGGAATCTTTAATGTGTAGCCTACCATCTTTTGACAGTTGTCAAAGGCTTGTACTTTTCATATTTTTTACGCCATAAGATGATTTCGGTACAACGCTGGCAGAGGCCATAGACTGGTAAAGCTGTAATCTTCCGGGACTTTTTGGAATTTTTGTTGTGCTTCCAACTTGTAGTATTCTGATGGGCTTGCCCCTTCTTGGCATTATTTCCTTTACGGTTTGAGCCCTTATTCTCGTATGTAGACATTCCAATCAAAAAATCAAGTACCCGAAAGACATTAGTTAGCGAGTATTTAAAAGCTTTGAAAGCAAACAAAAAGCAAATTAAATGATAAAGATTCAATATAGAAAAAAAAAAAAAAAAAAAAAAGTTTATTCATGTCTCCAGGTGTGCTTGCAACAGTCCGATTAGATGATTGCGAGTCACCGTTCAAATCATTGTTCCTCATCAGCAAGGATGATTTCTTGCTCCAAGTCTGAGAAAATGTCAATGCCAGCTTCTAATGAATCAATTAAAATATTCAAACCAGGCCCATTGAGATTAGGTTCCTGTAAAAAGATGTTAGGGACTGTAAAAAGCAAATGTTAAAATACATTTTCATTACCTGTCTGATTTGATCCAAATCGGTACCAAATGCTTGAGTAATTCTGGTCATGTAGAGATCTCTAAATTTCTTTGCTGTGTTTTGTTGTTTAACCGACACCACATGTGCTTCATCTTCAGCCATTTTATCTTCTTCGTCAGAATTCTCTTCTGCCTCCTCAACGTCCTCGTCTCGATTTTCATCTTCGTCGTCATCACCGTCTTCCTCATCTTCCTCATCTTCCTCATCTTCCTCATCTTCATCTTCATCGCCCTCATTCAAGCTATTTACAATATTATTCAGCTCATTAGGGTCCATTTGTTCGTCAAGGTTATCGAATAATCCTTCCTCTTGCTCATCTTCAAACTGATTAAATTAATTTTTAGAACAGCATTTGAAGCTCCTTTATTCACTGTTATTACCTGCTCCTCAACTGACTGGTATTTCAACGATTTTGCGGGTTTATCTTGTAATTTTGAATTGGCAGCTCTTTTTTTGCCAGCGGCTGGTTTTGTTTGCACCATTGTATATGTGTTTAAATCTGATATACTAAATGAAAAGAAAAATTGAAGAAAAATATCTTGCGGCTGATGATAATCACAGTGACTAGCTTGTCATTCAAATGTGGCGGTCGTTGAGAAGTCGATCACCTAAAAAAAAAAACACTTCAGTTTTGCAAAAAGTAGGGATATAATCTCGAATCTTTTTACTCGACATGCAATAAACCAGGTAAAAGTGTAGCCCACAATACATCCTCTAGTTCATATGCTTTGGTCTGCAGAACTTTTTCAGTAATGTCTGATTTTTCTTTTAGTTTTTAGATAAACTCAGTTAATGAACAGAGAAGTTCATTTAGAATATTCGCAGCATTTAATATTCTTATACAGAAGAAGAATAAAGCTTTTTTACTCTCCAGTGCCGAAAAAACTGACGTCGGAATACAAATAATTTGACATCATATAACAAAAAAGGAAAATGTCCCTGAATTGAATCGGTGTTTCAATGTATCGGTCCTGAACCTGAGTTTCAGAAATGAAAGCTGCGCTGATATGGCGTTATAACCAAAAGGTCCCTCTATTTTGGAGCCTAGAAGCTTAAATAGAACAATACGGTGCATTTGGTTTTAATAGTTGAAAAACGAGTTATTATTGTTACAATGAGTTGTTTAAAAAAAAGTCACGTGAAAGAAAGCTGTACAAAAGAAATGAGAAAGAAGAATATGAGGGGGGGATAAAGTATAATATAAATCTAATAAACTACAGATAATGATGGATGGATGAGTTAGGGAGGAGGTTGATGACCAGATTCCCAAAATATAGTGATTTCGCCATCTCCTATTGTGGATGAAGAATTTGAGCTTTGTATAGATACTTGGCTTGAGTTGTGTAGCACTGGTGGAGGTGGGACTGGTGGACAGAAATAAACATCAATTCGATCGCTCTGATCATCTTCAGTAGATATATCTTGTGATGAGACCTCGAAAGGTGGGTGCTGCTGCTCATCAATAACAGTTCGAATGGATCTCTTTCGAGTGACGCCGCCTTCTTTACTAGTTATGGTATTAATTCGTACCATAGTCGGTTTAGCGCAAACGACGTTGACATCTTCCGAATTGACACTACCAACACGGGTTATAGAACTAGAGTGAGAAGCGGTCGAATTGTTCTTTTTGACTGAAACAGCCCTTCTTATTGTCACTTGGTCCTTTTCATCACCGCTGTTGTCATCGTCGTCATGAGCGTGTTGTATATCGCCCGAACGGCTTTTCACGGGTATAGGGCGATGATCGTACTTGGTGACCTTGACAGAAGAGGCCCGACTCAAATAATTTCCATTGTCTGTGATTATCGTTGGCTGAATATTAAGTGATCGTCGAATTAAAGTAGCACTGGATGGATTAGACGGATCGGGTGAGTCAAGATGCGGTATTTGAAGAGATTGAGCGCCTATGATGAAAGGTGATTGGGGATGATCGTAATCAACGATATCAATAGCCTAGTATATAGAAATTAGTAATGAAAACTAAAACAGATATATTTAACAGCCCCTAAGTTTGTCAATGATTCCAAGAAAGGAAACATCCCAAGAGCCTCCTTAAATATTTACCTGTTGATGCCAATGATTTGAAATTGGTGTAGCAGACGATGAGGTAGAAAATTCAGAGATAGGGGGTAGCACTGATATAGCTTTTAATGATGAAGAATGATGTTGAGGTGGTACAGTGCTGATATCAGATATAATGATGGGTGATTGTGGTGGTATATACGTTTTTTTTTCGTCTTGTTGTTGTAATAGTATTTTCTGTAGTTTCCGTCGTCTATGAAATACAAATCCTGCTATAGTTACTGCAATCAGGGCGAGGACCACGAGACCAGTTGTTAAACCAGCTATCAACGCGGTTTGTTGCTTATTATTGCTGTTATTATTAGAACCTGCTTCGAAATCAGTTGCTGAAATTTGCAATTGATTCCTATCGGTGCAGTAAGCCGGTGGACAAGTATCACATTCCGTCACTAGTTTGTATTCACATATTTGATCAGTACTACATGCTGGCGTACACTCTTCTTTGCATGACCGAGGTGGATTGCAGGAATTTAAGTTTGTGGTTTGTTGCGTTAGGTTGAAATTTCGAGCGATTATCCTGCTGGTTTCTATATAGTAGCAAGACATGTCAATCAGTCAATTATATATATATAATGTTACATCCACATACTCTTTATTCTCTTGTGATTATACATTCTATTGTTATATACATGTAGAAAAAATAGTAGAAAGAGGAATATCTATGGCCAAGCAAAAGAAGGAAAAGAAAGAAGCGGAAAAGAAGGGAGTTGTAAAGTACAACTTTGTATAGTGGTGTGTTTTGTGCTTTTGAATGCGTACGCTGTGCGTCAAAAAGGTCACAGCCCTTTCAAAAAGATGGACCCGGTTCTCTGTAACACAGACATGCCTTTACCATAACGTTGTAGGATCACGATACCTCGAAAAATGATGCACTACACTTATGCTGACAACGATCGCCTTAATATTTTGTGCCAAGATTTATAACAAGCCTCGTTGCTATTGAAAACGAAAAGAAACATTCTGACATTTGAGGATAGAAAGATTTACGTTTGTGCATGTACAGTTTTTTTTTCACCGAGTTGAATCAAGGTAGCCCAAATAAGTCTGTTTTCCTGGAAAGAATATCTTGAGGTTTTGTGTGTACTCTATCTTGGTTTATTTCTCACATATATCAAAAGAATTAGGAAGTTTGTGGCATACTACTCTAAGGTGTTTGTTTTGTACATTTGAGCATAAGCCTCAAGGGGTGATCGAATTGACGGATTTACGAGATTTTTAAGTTAGTATTGATCGTTTCAATGTTTAATTTTGTTGTATTCTTTTTACAACGCACATGAAGCCAAGACCAAACAATTTGTGTTCAATCCAGTTTCATATTATAGGAAACGAGACTTTAATGCAAGATTTTATGGATAATCATCTAGATGTCCTGTTTGGCGTGGCGTTAGAGGAGGTGCGGGCGTGCGTATAACCTAATTTTTTTTTTTTTTTTTTTTTTTTTTTTTTTTTTTTTTTTTTTTTTTTTTTTTTTTTTTGCAGACAGGAGCCATTTTCCTATATACTTGCGAGTACAACTACACATTAAAGAAGTATCAATAGGTCAAACTTATTTCTCAATATATGTATAATGCAAGCAAGCACATGAAATCGCCCATAATGCACGTCTATCCTAATTATTATTCTCCTTATTTTGTTGGACATGATAGGTCTAACGAAAATAGTAAAAATATCGACTTGGAAACTCAAGAATCCATTCGAGTACTAGAAGACATATTAAGTGACGATGCGAAGTTAAGGGCATTACTATCAAAAAAGCCTGATTTATTTAGTATTTCTGAGAAAGCAAGAATGCAGACTTATCTTTCTGCCAAACCGTAAGTTTTGCTGTTTAAAACTATTGAAAGATTACTGCAACCATTTTCACAATCTATCGCAGAAAGCTCAAGTAAGATACAACTAATTCCAATGAAGAGAGAAACAAATTGTCATGAATAATTTAGAGGATTTTGTATTAGCAGTAGTAGCTATTTCATCTTCCTATCTTTTTTAAGAGAATGATTTGATGAGATAAAGAATTTTGAACATACTACGAATTGTTTCTTTAAAGCATCTCATTATTCCAAATAAAATTATAATTCAAGTTCTCTTCTTATCTCTCCTTATCCGAGCAAAGTAACGAACGACTTCCATTTGGGCTATGCTTAAATGTTGATCATTATTTGAAACCTTTTTTCCATTTTGGCTCTTTCACGAGGGTCACAGCTATTGTTCTTGATTGGAGAGCGGCAGTTATCTCATGACAGATAAAGAAAAATGTTATATAGTTGTGTGCCTTTCCACCTCTTTTGTACTATCATTATTTTATTTTTTGCCTTTCATGAACCAATAGAGACAGCTACGACTTAAATATGAAGTTTGGAAAGCAAATGGAGACAGCAGCATTTGATCTTCCAGAAAACTGGAGACCACATCTTATTCATTATAAAACATTGAAAAAATCCATCAGACTAGTGGTAGATGAACTCGAATCTAGAGGCCTCTCAACAGAATGGCTGAATACTTTAGATACAGACAAAGCAATGCAACTAGATTATGTGTTTGATGGTAACTATAGCTAATCATCACTTATATCTTGACTGAGTCAAAAAATGTTGTTTTTAGGTGATGTAAAAGACCCTCACCCTTGTATTAAAATTACTATCGATGATCCCACCTCCATAGCAACCGGAGAAGAGCCGGCTCTGCTGAAGTTTATACCATTAACCAAGCAATTAAACACGGAACCACTGTCCATCAAAATCGAGCTTGTTCGTGATACTGAATTCTTTCATCTGCTTATACATGAACTCTCGCATGCCGCTGCTCTTCATGATAAAGAAAAAAGTAGATTTATTGGTGATGTGGATACTTTGGAAGGCCAATTAACAATTGCAGTAATATACTTGTTTGTGATTTTTAACTGATATAACATGAAGTTAATATTCCCATGTTAGGCATCTCCACAAAAGAAAGATTTATACACCTGGAGGGAAATTTTCAATTTGTATACAAAAGCTCAGATATTTAGAAACGAAACTGAAGGCCAATATTCACCTCAATCTCATGAGAGAAGTCAACAAAAGTTTCAGTGGTTTACAAGAGAATTGGCCAGAATGAACTTGGTAAGACTGGATGTATATTTATTTGGAAGAATATGGTCCACTTACAATTATCCAGACAAAAAAGCTATCGTCCAGACACTCCAAGAAGGCCATAACTCAATTTTTGGCCATAAATGCTCAATTAGTTCATTTCAAGCATTTCCAGTCATTAAATCAGACTGCAATGATAAAGATCCTCAAGAAACACGACAAAAGAAGTGGGTTAAGGTAGTTGGTAAATAATCAGGCTCACAAGTCATTATTTAACCAATCTTGTATTTACGTCTAGTGCTACTTCAGAGTTTCCTTCTTTTGCTAAGGATAATGCTATTTTTGTCGAAGGAATTTTGCAGTCTTTGTTCAATGCGATTCAAACTAAATTGGTTACAATTGTTCCGCAACCAGATGATTATGATTGCCCTGTTTGTTTTTGTAAGTACCTCCTTGCTTTATTACTGAATTTTCCTAAAAATTACATGTGTATATACGTGAAGCTATCGCTTGGCGACCTATTCGATTAGAATGCGGACACGTCTTTTGCGTCAGATGCTTAATCAAAGCACATAGAAAACGCCTATATGATTGCCCCATCTGCCGACAGGATCATGCAGTAGGTAATGCTGATGCAAACAATTTGGATCATACTTTACAAAACTTCATGTTGCTTTACTTTCCCAAAGAAATCAAGGAGAAGCGTAAAGAAAACGAACAAGATCAAGCGTCTATCAATAGACAACAACGTGTAAAGTATAATCCACCCTCTCGCAGAATGGGACATGCTTCATCTACAATTGCTCCAGGCAACTCGACGGTATCATCTCACAGTTCTAATTGTAATATTATGTAAAAACACACTATCACTATCACATCTTAATCCCGTAATTTTGTAAATATATTACCAATATTTTTTTAGTCTTTCATATTAATACATCATCCAAGAATAAGCGTTTATTGAGTGACCATATGTTGATCGTCGGATTTGTGATGAGACATGTCATTAGTGTACGATCAGTATTAGCTTATTTGACATCCGACGTAACTAATTTTAGACTCTTGAAGTAGTGTTGCGTGTTGTGAGCTTCGGCAACGCAAAGCGTTAAATACTTGATCGTATAGCATCAACTTAAAGTTTATATGTTGATTACAAAAACTGTAATGTTCAATTGATGTTACAGGAATAAAAAGTATAGGTACCAGAAGCATTGGTAGATTGAAATTCATGAAATTTTAATTATCTCTGACTAGAATGGTACGTCTTCTTCCGTAAATTCTGCAACAGTGATGGTGA
The DNA here is from genome assembly GCA_025201805.1 of Parasitella parasitica. NCBI lineage: Eukaryota > Fungi > Mucoromycota > Mucoromycetes > Mucorales > Mucoraceae > Parasitella > Parasitella parasitica. Next base: position 63,581 of record MU619333.1, read on the forward strand.
GGTACCCAGCTTCAAGAAATATCCAAGGCCTATATCACTGCTAGTTCGAATTGACATGGAACTTTAAGCTTAGGATGAAAGCAAACAACAAAGCCACTTGATGGACCGGATTACTTTGCTCGGAGTATGGAGATTCTAAACAAGACAAAAGTGAAATCAGAATGCAGAAACATCAAGTTCCTTCTCTAAATACACCATGGGTAAATTGACACTATAGTCTATCCATCAAGACATCCATCCATGAAAGATTAATATCAATCCATTATTATAATAGGTATCAGTCGTGATTCTCGTCACAAGCGTAGCGCTACCGGTGCTAGACGTGATCAATACAGAAAGAAGAGAAAGTAAGATTTTTTGCCTTCGACAGTCTAAGAAGAGATATTGATATATAAAAAACGAAAAAAATAGGTTCGAGTTAGGTCGTCAATCTGCCAACACCAAGTTGGGTGGAAAGCGTATTCATCTTGTCCGTGTCCGTGGTGGTAACTTCAAGCGTCGTGCTCTCCGTCTTGAATCTGGTAACTTCTCCTGGGGTTCCGAAGGTATCTCTCGCAAGACTCGTGCTTTGACCGTTGTCTATAACGCTTCCAACAACGAGTTGGTTCGTACCAACACTCTCGTTAAGGGTGCTGTCATCCAAATTGATGCCACCCCCTTCCGTCAATGGTACGAATCTCACTACGCCATCAACCTCGGCAAGAAGTCTGCCGATGCTGTAAGTTTTATCGAAAGAAAAAAAAATGTATGCGGATGTCATGTATATTTATATTGTGTATGTGTGTGTTTTTTTTTCAGGAAACCGCTACTGAGAAGAAGTCCAAGAGCGTCGAAAAGAAGATTGCTGCTCGTGCTGCTACTGCTGCTATCGATCCTCTTTTGAATGATCAATTCAATGCCGGTCGTCTCTACGCTGTCATTGCTTCTCGTCCTGGTCAATCTGGTCGCTGTGATGGTTATATTCTTGAGGGTAAGGAACTCGAGTTCTACCTCCGTAAGATCAAGGTAAGGATTTTGACAGGTCTAATATTAAATGGTTGCTATGGATACTAATTTCTCTTAATTTAATAGTCCAAGAAGCACCATTAAGTTTCTTAATTTTCATTTATAAAAATAAAAAAGCTTTATATTCACTGGTTTTTTTGATAAAAAAAATCCCAAAGTTTATACTATTTATCGAATTATCTCATCAATAATATTTGATTAATTCAATATCTGGATTGCGTTGATGAAAATTGTGTACTTTGTTGTTTCTGTATCTTTGCTTATGAATCTGAGCCATTATAAAAATTTTGCCTGTGTAGCCCAAGTTAGCTTTTCTTTGACAGATCCCGGTCCGAGCTTAGTCGATGTGCTGAATAAAAGTAAGAGCCGGCCTACCAAATTTATCATCGAGTCGATAAGCTATAGGCGTTGATTCTCCCTCTTTTAGCTTCAATATAGTCCAACAATGGTATGTTGAACATCAATTATATGTATATAGACTTGGCTTTAAGAATGTATGGGGATACAACGTATAATGGATGGATGGATCTTTAATATTATGGATCAATGTTTTGTGTTTCTCTTCAGTTGGATGTGAGCGGTGAACGACAATGACTGCTACTGAAGCAATTATATGATACATGCCAACACCATTACTTCAATATTTGTACCTGTTTCTCATACATTCAAAAAAAAAAAAGCACTGGATATTTACATGTATTTGTAAAAAAAAACAAGTGGATATTTTCACGGAATTGCATAAATGCTAACCATATTAATGGAATGTAGAGCGCCGAAGAACAGAAGGTTACCAAGAACCCCATGCGCAACCTCCAAATTGAGAAATTAGTTCTCAACATTTGTGTTGGTGAATCTGGTGATAGACTTACCCGTGCTGCCAAGGTTTTGGAACAATTGACTGGTCAAACACCCGTCTACTCCAAGGCTCGTTACACTGTCCGTACTTTCTCTATTCGTCGTAACGAAAAAATCTCTGTTCATGTCACTGTCCGTGGTCCCAAGGCTGAGGAGATCCTCGAACGTGGTTTGAAGGTCAAGGAATATGAACTCAAGGCCCGTAACTTTTCTCAAACCGGTAACTTTGGTTTCGGTATCGACGAACACATTGATTTGGGCATCAAGTATGATCCTTCCATTGGTATCTACGGTATGGATTACTACGTTGTCATGGGCCGTCCTGGTAACCGTGTCGCTCGCAGAAAGCACTGCAAAGCCAAGGTTGGTGTCAAGCATCAAATAAAGAAGGAGGAAGCTATGGAATGGTTCAAGACACGTTTCGATGGCTCTATTTCTTTCAAGGCTTAAATATTTTTTTATATACAATAAAAATCCAGAGATCATTTATACTTTTATTACTTGTATGATTATCTTGTATTGGTGTGAGAAATGAAGGGTATTTTCTTGCTTTATTCGTGGGGTGCTTTGGCTGTTTGCCATGGTGTTCGATCCATTGGACAGCTTTCCTCTCTAGTGGAACTTTGGAACCAGGTCTCGATACAATGAAGATGAAAAACATGGCTACATTCTCCCCAAATGAGAGGGCAATCATCGCCAGGTCTTTTACAATTGGGACAACAGCCGTCATAGTCAGAATGGCAGATACCACACACATCATCTTCGTCTTTCACATCCCAGCTCCATTGAGCAGCCATAGTCCATGATACAATATTAATTTTCATTGTGTAAAAATGATGCAGTTCGTGTTCAAAAACATTGAACAACTTTGACGTCTTTTTGCCGGTACCGTATCAATTGGGCGTCACAGTAATGCCTGGTGCAGTGCACATGTTGTACTGGAGTAGGGTACCATGGTACCAATGAATGGACGTGATTCCGATTTCATACGATACTCCACTGTAAGGTAATGGCCTGTACAGTCGAAGAAAAAAATTTGCATTTTTGCAATATTTTTCTCTACATTTCTGGAATAGACTTGATTTTTTTTTACCAGTGAATTACATTCATACAAGGGCTGATGTGTACTGTGTGCATTTCACACAGACTTGGTAATTGGATGGAGTAAAACTTTCACCGTGCGATGAGCTACAAACAAAATGTACACCTGTGAACGTAAGGTGCACATAAAAAAACATGCTACGATGGCGTATGTAACGTTTCTTTATTGAGGAAATGTGCCGAAGACAGGGAAAATCGGCGTTGATTGTGATTCATTATTCTTACGACTCAGGGGACGTTTGTCTTGTTGAAATTACCAGGCAAAGATGAGATCAGGGGATACTTGTCTCGCATAATTATCTGGCAATGCTACACCATTTAAAGGAGAAATGGATTAAGATTGCTCTTTGGGAAGCCCTGACTTGATTTGTATTCAAGGTAGCGATTGCCTCTACAGCAGGAATAGCCGTAGGTTCAATAAGATTCGACAACGGATACTGTAGCTGTTTGAGGTCTACCCGCTGCATTGAAAGCACTGTATTGTTTACCACTCCTTAATGCCAACCAAAGAATAAAGTTGGACCGAAACAGCCATTAATAGCCGTTTTAAAGTTGATGGTATTATTCAGGATACGAGCAACAAAATTGCTTTGGATAGTACTCATTACAATGGAGATACTAAACAATAGGTGAGCATTGACGATGGCGTGCCATTTAAAATTGTCTTGTTCCTTCGAGAAATAATATTATCCTGATAAACACCCTTCTGTACTAGTCTAGCCAGTGCATTAATGTGTTCGTTGATAACATTAGGATGGACAAGGTTTTGTGATACCTTACAAAGGATGTTGTTGAACTCTTGAGCAAAATCAGGGACTCGCAGGGTCTCATTTAATAAGGGGTGAGCATCATGGAGCCTAAGGGAACTGCTAGCATTACCGATCCACATGTCAGTTAAAGAGTAAAAAGCGGTATTTCCATAATATTTTCCATGGTGAATCAAATAAAAACGAGATTTGATCTATTGTTATATATCCATTTGTGTTGCCAAGTGAAGTTTCTAGTGCAGCACTAAATAACTCAAATAATGCATAATAATCATACAAAAGCAGTAATACAAAAAAAAAAACTTTAGAGGCTAGATGTCTCGATATACCTATTCTAGGCCTCGACAGGCTTTACATTGCCAATTATCTCAGAGGTATTGGTAATAAAGTGTGCAAATGCAATGAGACATTTAAAACTATGGTCCCTGTCTGATATTGGCATCCTGTTTGATAGAGTAATAATTATTAGAAAAAAAAATGGCTACGATTAATGCTCGTGCAGTATGAAAATTCATTTTCTCCAAAATAAGCCATAGTTGCATTAAAATCACCGAAATGGAGGATACGATTTTCGTACAAGTTAGAATATAGAAATCATTCAATGTATGATAATCCGTCGGTGCTAGTCAATTAATAGACTCTTTCTCAACGACATCACCAGCATTGTCTACTTTGGTATATTGATATGCTTTAATTGAAAAATTCTAAGGCCAACGTGCAATCACAGAAACTAAGGTTGCGCGTTGTATGCATGAAAATTCTCTTTGAAAACGCAATCCAGCGCATCTTATGGGAATTGGAAACGAAATTTCTTACCAATATGTCATGATTTAGAATGAACGTCCTGTAGCTAATACGTATGCTTTGTTTTTTCTCTTTTCAAGAGCCTGATCAAATCCAGCATTTGATAAAGATGCTTTGTCATGGTCGTTGTACAAAGAAGATTACGGCAGATTAAAGAACCTAAATGGGCAAATATATATATTCAAGCATTGCTCGGTCTAATTGAATCCTGAAATGCTTTATTAAATAATACTTTTGAAATCTAAAGAAAGAAAAGTAGACAAAGGTGTATTCATACTTTGATCAGAAGATATCAATCAGTTTAACTCTTTTATTCTTCTCAAATCTATGCTTTGGAGGCATAACAACGAAAAAGACGGAAAATAGGAGATCTGAACGCATTGAAGTGCTGGTTACATCGCCTTTTATATCATGCATATGGTAAAGAATAGGGCTACTTGTGTAGAAACATCTCTCCTTTTATAAATTTAACGGAATTTATTGTCAAGCCTGGGAATTCCATGATTTACATATAAATCCAAAAAGAGGATCCAATATCGTGGTATTATTGCTAGCTTACGGATATATCTCAAAGTGTCATTCCTGTAATCAGATTGCGAGTGGGATTATCTACATATACGGTTGAATAAATCACAGTAAAGATATAAATACATGGAGCAGCATCTAATCATTCATGACATAGCAATGCATTGGTCCTTGTTCAAGCAAATCAGCCAGGGATAGTAATGCAAGCGTGATCAACAAGCTGCATTTGGTGTTGCCAGCCACACGAATTTTGTTTATCATTATCAGCCCTCATCCTGCGCAACATTACGAGTAATTGCTCCTATCTGAGGTATTCAATATATCGGCGTTGTGTGTTTTAGTTTTACCAAGAAAATGACCATCATTGAAACGAATGCTCAGCATGATTACAACATGGATACATTTGTATACAACTTGAAAACACGCTACTGGGCACAGTTAGTGTAACTGTGCAATGACAGAAATGTTAACAGAGCCCTTCCATACACGTGTTGTAAATTACACAAATCTATTTGTCCCACTCCTTTAAGAGAGGCTATGTATATATATATATGTATATAAAGCGGGCTCAACCATTTGCATCTGTTTTCCTTTCCATCTACTTCTGTTGCCATTAAAAATGCTTCAGAAACCAGTATTCCTCGCAGTGTTCTTGCTAGGCATTTCCAATGCGATTGCGCAGAACATTACCTACAAAGTGGTGACAACAGCCATCGGCCATGATGATCCAGTTACTATGGGTGTATTGGTCGATGATTATAAAACACCATTCCCATTAATTGCATCAGCAGATATTCCATACATATACACAGGCAATGCGCCAATTGCAAAGTCTGGCTATAGCTACGTTCGTTTCAACAAAGACTCCCAGTCGCTAGAAGAAAAGGAAGCATTCAGCAGAGATGCGATCCAAACAGACACAGTATTTGAATTCTATAACAGGTCGCAAAACACATATTCTGTACCTGGATTACCTCAACTTTACGAACCCATCGATTCCATCAATCGAGTAAAGTCAGACCTGCACTATAATGACAGAATCCCAACCATCTTCATTTCTGGTGACATTTCATCTATCCAAACTAATTCTTCCAAAGGTGTTAATGCTGCAATTGATGTTACATATGTTAGGTATGTACGCATCTTGCGACATGAGACGCATATACTGAACTTTTGTATAGTTTAGATCAAGCAATGACGCTTAAGGGAGCAAAAATTCAGTTATCAGGTCGTGGAACCAGGAACCTGCCCAAAGCATCCTACAAAATCAAGTTTGGCAAGCAAGATCTGTTTTTTGGCTACAAGACTATCAAGTTGCGATCTCTCATTACTGATCCTTCTTATATCCGAGAAAAGATGGGATTTGATTTGGCCGAATCTTTCGGGCTTCCCACTACTCGATATTCCTTTGCCAGGTACAAATTTATACATTTCTGTTTTCTAGACAACATTTTACTAATAATAGAACATTAGGTTATTTGTTAATAACAAGCCTCTTGGTCTGTTTGGTGTTGAAGAAGACTTTTCCAATCCTTGGCTTGCAAACGAGTTCAATAATGGCGTCGATCAAGGCTTCAACCAAGGCATTCTTTACAATGGCGCTATTCGCTCCAATCTGCAGTACCTCGGGGAAAGTGAAGCCCCTTACCTCGAAGTCAAAGTCAAAAAGTTTGGTGACACAGCGTACAGCATCAAAGCAAAACCCACGAATGGAAACGCTGATATGAAAAAATTGATTGCTTTCACCAAGTTTTTGAAGGAAGCTCCCTCTATAGATTCAGATGCTGTTGCTACGTGGAACAGCCATGTGAATACAGATAGCGTACTTAGAAGCCTGGCCTTAGAAGTGCTCCTGGGAGATACCGATGGTTACATAAGCAGCGGTGATAACTACTACATTTATGAAGACCCCGCTCATAATGGCAGATTCGTCTACATTATGTACGATTTGGATTTGACCCAAGGCTCTGCCTCCCGTCACTCTGTGTCTGAAACATTGAAGGGTGATTACCAAAAGTTTTTGGGTTACAATGAAGCAAGACCACTTTTGAAGCAAATTCTCAAGGTCCCTGAATTTAAAGCCAAGTTCGAATCTATTCTTCGTGATTTCATCCGAAAACAACAAGACAACCAAGAATTTTTGTACCAACACATTGATGCTTTAGCCGCAATGATCAAGGAAGACGTTGCCTGGGACAAATCCATTTCCAGAGAGCATCGTGAAACCACTGTAAGCCAGTATTTAGAAGAAATTGTCGAAAATGGCAAAGAGGCAAACGGCAAGGCAGCTGAAGCTCCTGTCGTGGACTACTCTGAAAGAGTTTTGCGCAATAATATCTCATTCGAAACTGCTGTCAATGGCAATATTGATCGCCTAACTCTTATGGGCTTGAAGCAGTGGTATTCAAAGATGATTGAATCTTATTCTTCGTTCCTATAACTTATATTTATTGTGTGTACAAGTAGTTTTCTTTAATAATGATATCTCCTAATAATAATAAACGCTTGCTTCTCCTTTGTGGCTATATATACCGAGGCTCACACTATAAAGAGGTACTAACATCTGTTGCATATTCAATATGCTGTCATTAAGGTTCTCTTGCCGACTTAAGATTGCTACCTTCAAGTTACTCGCTGCTTTTTTTTTTTTTTTTTTTTTTTTTTTTTTTTTTT
>MU619333.1:71320-108898 GCA_025201805.1 Parasitella parasitica
CATGTTATTATCGTTCTACCATGCGAAACATAATTGCTAACTTGCGTATGTGTGTGCTTTGACTGCGTTTATTTTATGGACATGGAGATATGACCTAGGAATCCGATAGTGTATTTCGTCCTCTCTTATCACAAATATGTTTGTTGATTATAATGTCAAAGAGTTTTATAAAATGTCATTAGCTAATCCTCAAATATTTCAATAGAAGTAGATCGAGCAACCCCTAAAAGGTCAAGGTATCAAAAAAGAAAATGACTTTGATAACCCACTTGTACTCTTTTTTGCTTGGCTACCTGCTAATTGCATGCATGCGACACTGACAGAGACCCATGATGCCGAGCTACCAAAGACAGTCTATTCACTGTCTCCCCCAACTCTATCATAATCATGAAATTCCTGAAATAAATTTGGTGAATAAGCTTATGAAGTTGACGCCAGCTTTTTTTAGCTCTCAAATGAATAGCAGTTTCTTCTATCAGGAAGAAAGAGGAAGCTGTGTGGATGGGTAGGGAAATGCCGTTGTGATGTAATAACTTTATTCACTTCTTTTGCTCTTGTACATAAATTATATAAAGACACGCTAAAATCTCAACTAAATGCTTGTTTTGATAATACCTAAGCAATTATCTGATAAAAGAAACGTACAAATTGAATTTTCTTGAAGGACAAAGTAGTTTTTCGAAAAGAACAACCACTTCTGAACTAGCCAGAACAGATAAAATTTACTAGCCCCACTATGTACATATTTATACATCTATCATTCCTGAAATTGTTTTGAACCGCCAAAAATGTGGTTTATTGCCGATCTTGCGTGGATATGTGCCTATTTTTAACTACAAAAAAAAGTTAAAATAATAAATAAACAAACAGGGAGCATCAACATGTAAGAAACTTTTACTCTAGTGAAAATGAGGAGTATTTTGTCTCATGGTGAGTGCTGTCTTTTAGTATAAAAGCGTGCCCTATTTTTTGCTGTTTCTTTCTTTTTTTTTTCTATAATTATCTGAGAAAAAAAAATGACTATTGCTACCACCTCTTGTTTAACTACTGCTATCAAGACTACCTGCCGCAAAAGAAAGAGATCTTCAGAATCACATGTCCGTTTTTCTACTCAACCTCAAAGTATTATTTACACATACTCGCAATCAGATTATGATCGTAGTGGATTGCTACCTGTCATTCAACCACAGCATGAAAAGCAGCAATTCATACTCACATTGGCCTTCAATTTTGTCCATTCTCAACCTTCGCAAGTAGATCAGAAACCAATGTTTAACAAAAAATCTACTCGAAACAAAAGACCAAAGCTCACTATCGATACAAGCAATCTGCATGGCCCGCTTTATTTTACAAGCATGACAACGAATCATCAAAAGAAATCAATTCAACCACTATCACCAGCAGAAGATGACAAGGAAGATTTTGATAGTCTTACCAAAGAAAACACTCGAAGAAATAGTTTACCACTAGTGCAGTAGTCGTATATACTAGTTCCCTCCTTTCGCCTGTACATACTTGAAAATTGCTATTATATAATAAACGCTAATACTTGCTATATCGATATCGTTAACAATCACTGTTTGCGTGTTTGTATATTTTAACACTATCCAAGCATTCGCTATGGTACATACACACTCTTCCTCTTGTGTGCTCATGTTGCTTAATTGGTAGAATGGTATAACATTGATAGTGCATGAAGCATAGTTCTGCATAATTACCTCCAACTCAATCTAATAATGCTGTATTACATACATGCATCACCTTAACTTATTTCTTTAAATTTCATTATTAGGTGAAGTGGTATATTCATATCCAACTAATATTATAATATAAGGGTATTATGCATATTGATTATATCCAAAACTGGGATATAGATCAAAAAAAGGGTCCATACTACTGTACAGTTTACTCCTTTCATCCAGTTTTATATACTATATTGATTTCATTGTTGTATTAAAATAAATTGATACTGCTCTAATATGAAAATGATCTCCTTCAGTAGGATAGCAATAATTCATGTTCATCTGTGCCAAGAGGTTTTGTATGCAGGTGAATATGCATCGTGTACGTCTCCTTTAATCCAAGAAAGAAAAACGTGCGATGAAATAATCGAAAGTATTGCATGAATTTATACAATATAAAGCCCACGATTTACGGTAGTATATGCTGAATGATTCAATATTGCTGTCTTTTGCGATATTCACCAACCGCAATATGTATAAGCATATGCATGTATAGATTTTTCGTTGGCTTACATTTCATATACCAGTATATCACAATAATCGTCTTAATCATCGTCATCCTTATCATAACAGCATAATATAATGATCCTGATCATGTGCCTTATTAACCATTTGAACAGACGAATCAAGAAAAAACGCATATATCGTAGATGTCATATACGCAATGATTTGAATCCCCCAGAAAAGAGGCAATTTTGATTATATATATACATATAAATCATTGAGATATGTAGTGAGAATTAGCATTAAATAGGAATGCTGGTGCTATCTCAATTGAGTCCTTAAAACTAAATCTACCAAAGAGTTATCCTTTTATTGGATATGAATTTCGAAATTGTATTCATATACAAATATAGTTTTTTACTATTATCCTGAGGAATAACCACCCCTAGTCATGGACTTTAGGTACAATATAACATTAGTATGCTGGCTGGTGAGATCAGGTATTCTGACTAAAGAGACAACTTTGATCTCAAAAGATGAGTAAGCAACCAAAAGCCTAGAATATAAATAGTAGGCATTCATTCGTCAGTGATTGATGATCAATAAAAACCGCTTTTATTATATAGTATTTGCTTTCGACTGCCTGATATATAATACGTTGGCAGTGGGTTAGTTTTGTCGATATTCCAAAGTAATATTTGTAGCTTTTGAAAGGAAAGGAAAGGCCTGCAAGTTGGTTCCAGCACCCGGTCTTTACCTTTTTGTTGGCAGGAGGGCTATCTTCAAACTTCAAGGTAAAATATTCATATCAGAATGCTTCGGCTGGAGTGGCGCAATAGTTTAACCAGGTTTATTGAATGATATAGTGTCTGTGGCTGGTGGCAAGTTGTTCAAAAATTCATCTATTGGCGTTATCTTTATCTGTGCAACTGAAGTTTTGCATTTGGGCTAGTTCTTTTGGAAAGGAAAGCTGGGTCAAAATTTGGCTTGAACATGAATGTATTTTTAAATATGTCGACCTGTGGAAAGCTTGGTCACCTTCGATTCGAACATTTTGATATGCTGTAAACCATTTCGACCAGAGAAGAGAAAGGGCAATAAAAATTTATATTCAAACATACACGATGCGTGGAGTTCTTCAAGGTTGAGACACTTGCGAACAATTAATTCCATCAAAGTTATCCAAGAATTCAAATCTCTTGATATTCCATTACTACCTGCAGTTTGGACTTCTCCCAAACGAAACTCATTATATATTGCTTCTTAGATTGCTTTTCCCCAGCCTTAATAGGCAGATTGGCAAACGTAAAAATCGAGAACTTTTAAGTGGTCCCTGACAACAAAGATAAGCCTGAACATGGGAAAATATACACAGTAAAATTTCTAGTATTGTTGACTCGTCAACTAGGATATTCTAACGATGCGTGGAAGGAATATGAAAAATAGTAAATTGCATTGTATGTATGGATACCCACAGAAACAAAGTAATTACCTTTTAATATTTTATTGCTTGACACCGTGGATCCTTCGATCATGTAAAATGAGACAAGTTTCAGGAACACGATCTGTTCGAATGAATTATACTGGCTATTACTACATATTACTACACTCTAAATTTTAAGCACATAATTCCACGAATTTAGCTTTGCAAGATACAATCTTTTCATGCAGTATGTTCTGAATTACAATCCCTTTTGCAAGAAATACCAAAGTTTTTATTTTTATTCCTTTTTTTTTTATGTCAATCTGATGATATTAATCTAATTATGTTTGAAATCGATGAGGCATTTTTTTCTTTTTATGTGACATTATATCTCCTTATTACTGCATCCTTTTGGCAGTACATGCCGAGAGAAGCCAGGAGTTATTGGAGAGTGTCAAATATGGCAACAAACAATATAAATCAATAAGGTAATTGATATTCGCATCACAGGTGCAGCATCAATCTTCAGGGCGATAAAAGAAACTCTTCAATTCTTGAAGAGTAAGGTATGTATGCCAGCTCAAATTTAAAATTGCACCATATAATTGTTTATATTACATATTAGCGGGAGGTCGTAAGATTTTGACAGCCAACTACGTTGCGCAAATTATATTCACTATTTTGGGCTATATTCAATTATTTAGTAATTAAATGGACTCGATGATATAAAGGGAAGCTCAAATTAGTAATGTAGGTTGTCTCCTTAGTGATGGTATCTTGGCGCTTCAGCCTTCAACTAAGTCAGGGTTTCTTGGCCACATGTTTCTGGAGCGAGCAAGTAAAATAATAAATATTACACCCTAATCACCATACAGTATTAAAATAACAAAAATAAAAATAAAAGTTTATCTAGGTCCAAGTTAAAGATATTGATTGAAACTAGGAAGTTATTTGTAAATCTGCACATCCGCATATCCGCATGAATCGCCGGCATCAAACAAAAAAAAATAAAAAATCAAAAGCACTCAAATTGCATCGGAAAGAGTTGATTGAATAGGTTAGAAACCTATTTCAATCTTACATCTGGACTATGATAAAATCATAATATACTGAATTACGTGATTACTGACTGCAACTGGTACAATCCGCAAAAAGTCATACAGGTGCCGATAAAACAGAAGGTAGGGCATACTATGTCGCTTGGAGTACTTGATGGTCAATATAAAATTTAAGACGTATCATCAGATTATCAGATGATCTCAAAGTACAGACATATATATTAGCTATGTATTACTAATTGAATGAAGAAAGTATACAAGACCATTATTTGTTTTGTGCATTTATGCTTATCTATTTGTTAATATCCAGAAAAAAAAAACCCTTCCTTTCAAGTGTCATTGCATTACAATGACAACTACGGTATATTACAAGGTTTTTTAACCAATTCCAGTAAAACAAGAATGATGCTAACAGCAGATCAAACGGAACAACCAATATATGGTATCAACTCAAACGGCAAAAATTAAAGGCATATAACAACAGTTTATATCCTGTGCAGCATGCAACAGCGATTCATGCAGGTGGTTATGATTGGTCCAAGGAAAACGATAAAATAGCAGAATCCTCGGGTATATAAGTTAAAAAAAAAGGGGCAAGCATTTGCATCAGATATTAGCAAAGTCTATATACATGCGAAACTCTTTGAAAAGCAAGATGGACAGTACCTTGCGCCCAAATGACGATTTATTTAATCTCGCACAGACTCAATGAAACAGTTCATTATAAAATAGTTTCTAACCAGAGTAGCACATAAACATAAAAATAAAGCTGTGTGGTGGTTGTGTCAAATACAGGTGTGTAAGATGGAGCAGTGAAGACTGCGTTTCAAAATCGACATGATGATAATTTATAGAAATAAAGCTTATTAAATAAAATTTCATCATATTGGTAACCCCGTGACAAAGACAAGAACTCTATTTAATGAGCAATATAAATAAACGACCTTTTTTTGCGAAAAATTCCCATTTCTTCATTTTTTTCCATCAGTACTAATGAACAATCCGCAGACACCGACTGAAAGATCCTCTCTGCTAGATAGAAGAAGATCCTCCCAAATGCGCAATGGGAACTACACAGAGGGCGGTCTGACTTTTTCTATACCATTACCATCTCCATTTAGAGAGCAGGAGCCAATTACATTTCCTGCCACTCATAATACTACTCCTACCACTCTGGACAGGCATAGATTCAAATGGTTCAACAAGCGCACCGGATCTTACGACGAAGATAGGCAAGATTTAGTCAAAGAGAGCACTGGCGTCCGTGTGTGGAGCGAATCCTATTCCAGTATAGGTAATTATCTGGTTTGACAGTCAGCAATACAATGCAACGATTTCTAAACCTGAGCATTAGATTGGATCCATGACAGAATCAAGGAGGGGATCAGAAGGCGGAAATTTCGAGATACCCCAGGTTTGAGAGGTGAATTGCTGAAGGCAAATGATGCATCACAGGCATGGATCTTGGCGATACTCATTGGTACGGCTGTTGCTGCTATTGCATGGTTCATTGATGTTGTTCAAGAATGGATGTCTGACCTGAAAGGAGGTTACTGTACTACCAACTGGAGATTGAATAGTAATTTTTGCTGCTGGGAAAATCAAGGTATTCTAAAATACAATGAAAGTATAATTTAACGCTAAATTAGCCATTTGTTTGGTTCAACAGAAGAAACATGTCATGCTTGGAAAACGTGGCCCCAAGTATTTGGGGTTGAAGGAAAGACTGCAACCTACTATACAGCCATGGCCATGTATACTTTCTTTGGTGTATGTGTCTTTTTTGAAATTTAAGGAGGGAACCAAATTAATCCATGTTTATTATAGCTGGCATTTTCGTTAATCGCTGCATTAATGGTCAAGCATACCGCTGAAAAAGTAAAAGTTCGCAAAGCAACCAAAACCCAACCGTTTTCCAAGTCGCCTTCTATGGCATCTATACCATATGAGATTATATGCAACAGTGATCAACAGAATATGACATCCTTTAACAACAAGGATGAAACGACAAATGCTCCCCAATATGAAACAAAAAATGCATACTACTGTGCAGGTTCTGGTATTCCTGAGGTCAAGGTCATCCTGGGAGGCTTTGTGATCAAGGGATTTTTGGGTATTAAGACAATGATTGTCAAAAGCGTTGGAATGGTATACAAATATAATGAAAACAACTGAACTGTTTGTACTAACATGACCAAAAGATTTTCTCTACATCAGCCGGTTTAAATTGTGGTAAAGAAGGTCCTTTTGTGCATTTGGCCTGTTCTGTAGGCAACATTGCGTGTCGCCTGTTTCCTAAATTCAACAAAAATGAGAGCAAACGAAGAGAAATCCTCAGCGCTGCCTCTGCTGCAGGTGTTGCAGTTGCATTTGGCGCACCTATTGGTGGCGTTTTGTTTAGTATGGAGGAAGTAAGTTACTATTTTCCAATGAAGACGTTGATCCGAAGCTACTGCTGTGCCATGGTAGCTGCTATTGTACTCAAGGTTAGACCCGAAACATGACCTTTTTTTCTCCAATAACACTAAACCTTAATGCAACAGATTACTGATCCATTTGGTACTGGTAAAATTGTGCTTTTCCAAGTTTCATATGACAAGGAGTATCACCTTTTTGAAATGGTACCTTTAATTCTTTGTGGTGCGTTTGCTGTGAGTGGTTTGATGTTTTTTTTGCATAGCAAACAATGTGCTGATCCGCTGTTTATATTTGAACAATAGGGCTTCTTTGGCGCTTTTTTGACATATTTTAATATCAAATATCAACATTTCAGAAAAAACAGCATCGTCGGCAAATATCCAATAACCGAAGTGCTGGGCATTATGCTGCTTACGGCACTAGTTAGCTTTTGGAATCCATTCTCAAGAATGGGTCTCAGTGAATTTGCCTACAATCTCTTCTCCGAATGCACCCCTACAAACGATAATGGAGGCCTTTGTGCGTAAGTAATTCAAAAGAAGTCAACATCATCACACATGTATTCTAATCCTCTTATAGACGCACTGTGGCAGAAATACCTCAACTATTGTACTTGTTGCTGACCACCATGATAATCAAAATGGGACTTACTATGATCACATTCGGATGTACTGTTCCCGGAGGTATCTTTCTGCCTAGTTTGATCATTGGAGCCATCACAGGGAGAGTTATAGGTCTAATTATGCAATACTTGACACTAACGTATCCAACTGCATGGCCATTCACAGCATGTGCCCAAGATTTTGCAACACGTGGAGAGTGTGTTATTCCTGGCGTCTACGCAATTGTGGGAGCAGCAGCTGGTTTGGCTGGCGTAACCAGGACCACAAGTAAGTAAAATTTTTTTAAATCCTAGATTATACATCTAATGCTGTGCAGTTTCTCTTGTGGTCATCATGTTTGAATTGACCTATTCTCTCACATATGCACTAGTAAGTTAATATTGAATATTTACTGCATTATTACATAAGAGGCTGACACATTGTTTACTTCCCCTTGCATATGATTAGCCTATTATGATTGCTGTGATGGTATGTATACAACTCAAAACTGAAAACCTACACGCACCCTAACAATTTGAGCTTACAGGTTGCAAAATGGATTGCTGACGCCATGTTTGTTGAGGGCATTTATGATTTATTGATTGAGCTGAAACAATATCCATATCTTGAAGCAAAAAGAGAATACATTCACACAATGACGATCATGAACATTACTGAATATCTTTCGACTATTGACGTGGACACACCAATTACTATCAGTAAACTGAAGCAGAAATTGAGAATTATTGGTGACATGGGCTATGCTGAAGATGGTGGATTCCCCATATTAAGCGATGGTGATATTTTAGAGGGCTACATTGCTACCAGCGAAGTTAGCCATGGATTAGATCAGCTAGAAGCAACTTTAAAGCCCACCATGTCTGAAAGTGAGCTAGATCAAGTGCCATGCTATTTTAATAGATTGATGAATGACGCTACAACTCATCATACCACTGCTGCCACTGCCACAAACATGATCAACCAGGATTTGAAGACGCCAGTGCGAGACTTACTTCAAGTAGATGCTACAGAAAACATGGAAAGTGATCATCATCATCAAATAGAATCCATGATTTCATCACGGCAATCTTTGAATGACTTTTCGCAATACATAGATCATGTAAAGTTTCAGAATCATGCTATTAAAATAGTGACAATAGCTAATTTAAAGACTTTATTTTAGGCACCACTCACTATAAACCAAAACGCTTCAATGACGCTGTTGATGGACATGTTTACTAAACTTGGCGCAAGATATGTCTGTGTCACTCATTCAAATGGAAGATATTTGGGAATCATTCATAAGCGAAGGCTGTTGGCTTATTTAAAAGAACTAGACGAAGAAGACGAGTAAATAGTAGTAGTGCACTGTGTAGTAGCAAATATGCCTTCATATTTATAGATATTATATACATATACCGTCTTTTTTTTTTTTTTTTTTTTTTTTTTTTTTTTTTCAGTTTTTTTTTTTTTTTTTTTTTTTTTTTACATAAACGGTTGTACCTACCATACAAGTGATGTTGTCATTATACTCAAGTGGTTTGCGGTTATTAAAGGCCCAGTCTGCTGATTGCTACCAATGACCACCTCTTAGGTACCATGTAAAACCTGTAAAACACAACGCTCGATCTTCTATTTTGTTTGAGGATGCTACCGAAAAACAAACAACGAATATGCAATTATCTTGACACATATGATTATCAGCACTACTGAATATCTCACACTATACCATTAAAGTTTG
Source organism: Parasitella parasitica (assembly GCA_025201805.1). Lineage (NCBI taxonomy): Eukaryota > Fungi > Mucoromycota > Mucoromycetes > Mucorales > Mucoraceae > Parasitella > Parasitella parasitica. The sequence goes on from MU619333.1 coordinate 80,749, forward strand.
TACTTAGTTATTAAAGCCTCATATGTACCACAATAAAAATAACATACTAAGAATAGGCGTACCGTTTAGGCATAACAAATACTACGAAACGTACAGTACTAGAATTTCAAACGACTGATTTGCATATCGAAATATTAAGAACTCATGCATTCACACTGAATATCAGAAACCATTAATACATGCTATGATTTTGTATGTAATGCATTCTATGTCTTCATGCCTTGGATTGACCCTGCAACTATGTATGCGTCAGTGTTTATGTGTGAATCAACGCCATTTAACCGAAGCAATTTTAAATGGCACAAACGCAATTGATGTAGATCATATCATTGCAATTTCTTTTTATTGTACCCGGGAACAATTAATTGAAATCAACTATTAGTATTTAGCGTACAACCAGCGATTAACCATTGTATTCTTACTAATTTAACAAAACACTTTTGTATTAAAGGGATGGGCATACTATAAATTTGAAGCAAGGCAGGTATTTTGAAGAAAGGGATTCAACTGTATCATCCAAATAGTATGATATAGCTGATCTAGAATAAAAACTATGTCATATGTACTCATTTTATTATATTTTAGAAGAATCCAAATGTATATCATACTGAACATGTCTTTTCTGTTCCCCTAAAATTTGTTCAGCAAATTCTTTTTGTGCTTATAGAATTTTAATTCAGCGAGACAGAGCCATATCGACCTATTTCTTGATATTAATTTGAGGAGCTAGTTTTTAAGATATTTTTATTTAGATTATCATACGAGAACCAATACAAAGTAAATTAAGTATTAATTGTTAATATAATATCATGATCGTTTAAGAGATGTGGAAAGAAGTATATTGATCGAATTATACACGATGATGGATCTGATGGTAGCACACTATAATAGGACCTAGGCCACCAGAACTCTTGGTATAACAATACCCCTGAAGCATGGATTCCAAAATGCCCATGTCTTTCGTGGATGCCTTGCTAAAATTTCTCTCTTTGATACTGTGGTATGTTATATCAATGTTATCTCATAGGTCTCTTGTACAAGGTTTCACTCTTAGCATTGATTAGTATCTCAAGTAAATTATGGGTTATTCGGATCAACATTCCACAGGTTTTAGATAGTAAAAACCTCTTTGTTGTAGTTCACATTATGCTAAGCCTCTATTATTAGCACAGATAGGTCTATTTAAAAACAATTATGTTTGGAATCTAAATATATATTCAATACACTTTTAGGAGCAGGTTTTGATCTGTTATAACTAAAGATACAGAAGATCATGGCAATCATACTTCAATTTGAAGATTGAAAATTGTCCAATGATGTGATGTAATACGCTTACGTAAACTAGAGAATGAAATCTTTGTTTCAATTCAAGAAGGTTATCCTGTAGTAACACAGATCTGAGCACCAGGATAAGGTTAAGGCACTGTCAGATCAAAGACTGGTAGCCATTGTTGTATAACCTTACATCGTACCCTGTCAAGTAGATTGTCACCGTGAATTAGTCTTGTCAATTAGTAATCTAAATAAGTCGCCATAAATTTATGTGGTTGTAAAAAGTATAAATAGCAGATGTAATTTCGATCTTAAATAAAGTATCTTCAAGTTTTCGTATTTCGTTAATCTTTGGTTTTGTTATCTTTTTTTTTTTGATCCAACGAAGGTAGCTCCGTTAGAGATGACATTCAATTACATTTTTGTAAGAAGTTCTATCACTTCAGCACAATATCATCTGATAACTCTATAAATTTCAATAAAAAAAAAAGTGGACGCAGATGTTGTTGCCAGATAGCGCCAAGTGAACGCTAAGTTTTCCGAGTTAGATTGCGGTTCTACGGTCATTTTAGCAGAAGTTATGAGCAAATTTCTGATATTCATGATAAATATTGAAAAATATAACCGTTTTTGCTGATATCTTTTGATAGAGAGGTCGTCCAAGGGAAAACAAGTTATGCTCATATAGTGATGATCATAAATACAACCTTTTCTTTCCTTCTTAGATACTAAGAAAAAAAACAAAACAAAAAATGTTACGATATTGTTGTGATCTCTTTACTTTTTCCAAAATAGCTTGGTCATGCAATTTTTCACACATTTAAAAATAAATTGGTCAAGGAAATATTTTGTATTTGGTTGCTTTGTAGAAACAGATTTTCTCTCAAATTTATTGATTTAAAAACACACTTTTTTCACGGAGACGATTATGGTAACATTGTTGATGACAGAGGGAAAGAAGCAACAACCTTTTGTTGAGGAGAAGTCGTTCCGAATGGGAAAACTGACTGATCTAATGAAGGTTTTCAAAAACTAAAAAGCTCAGCTTGAAGTAACATTCCTTAAGATGTCGTAATATAGAGGAGCCTGTCCCTATGAAAGGAAGAGCTATTCAGTACAATGTCTATGCTGATGAGGACCGCGTGATATATTTCTATTTCTTTTGAAATCAAAGACATTGACGCCCAAGGAGACGGCCAAAGCTGCGAACGTCAATTATGATACCTCGTGCAAATGGAAAACAAGCTTATGAAAATGACTCAAAACAAGAATATACCCTTGAGGAAAACCAAACGCACCTCAAACAGACTACTTGGTCAATTAAACGATGAGTATAAGTTAAGTTTTTTTTGGCAATAGTTCCTTGGCAACTATCAGGACGCAACGGATGATTTGATCACGAATTTCGCAGGTTTGAACATCAAGAAATCGAGAGTAGCTGGATTCATGAAAGAAGAATATAATCTCAGTATCAAGGGTGTAAGTCATCATCCGAAAGCTAGAAATTGTGATACCACTCTCCTAGGGCGTGTTGTATGAGTCAAGGAATGATTTTTTTTAAGGACTGCGTACTTCTTGACGAATTCGGACTCGATGTCAATATGCATCGCAATAGAGGTTGGGCTGCTAGTGGCTCACCAGCTATCGTGGAATCTCCTACTGCAAAAGCCGAGTTGCAAACTTTCATTGGAGGTGAGAATGGCAGCAAGAGGTTACTTTTGCTTCAAATTTTTTTTCCTGTGCATAATAAAATTAAGCTTTATGCCGGTACAAGTTCAGATCGCCTAATCTCTAACAGACAGTAATGAATGCTTAGAACATTGTACACTAACTCAACACTTGTACTTTGCAAACACCATAGGTGGCTCAAATGGTAGAAAACAAAGCATAGCAGATTCACATGAGTGGCATAAAGCGCTCGAATTCTATATCGCTTGCGAGATTTTTTTTAAAAGAAAAATATCATGAGTTCATCCATCTCAGAGGAACAAGCCAAATAAATTGCCACTTACTAGGACATCATTGCAGAATAAGACGGCATACATACACAAACATCGACACACGTTCAGATCGCCTAATCTCTAACAATCTGCAATGATTGCTTAGAACAGTGTGCACTTACTCAACACTTGTACTTTGCAAACACCATAGGTGGCTCAAATGGTAGAAAACAAAGCATAGCAGGTTCACATGAGTAATGTAAGGTAGTTTTAATGAAAAGAAAACAAAAACGTTATCTTCGTGATCCCAGTAAAATTAAATGTTAGATAATGACGTCGAACTTCAATGAATTGGTGCACGAGCTCAGAACCTCCACCTTTTTTATCTTTGTAACAAAAAAATGTCCATAATACCACCCAAATTACCTAAACCATACGCTACTATTAAAGACTACAAGATACCTGATAGCTTAAGACAGGCTTTGGAGTTACCTTCTTATTTGTTTACTGGGGAATTGCAAAATTGGGTCAAGATGTCTGAGTTGTTAGATGCATATTTTGAAGCATCACTTGTTATTGCAAAGAATGGCCATGCTCTGCTAACGACCGCCTCAATCTTCCTAAAGAAGATTAGGGAGAACAAAGAAGTAATAAAATCTGTACAAAATTACTGCGGTCGTTTGAAAACTTATCTTGATAACAAATCCGTCAATACTCAATTTAGGCTTTATATGCGTTGAAAGAAGTAGAATGGAGAGAAAAGAGAAGCGAGAGCAGTTTAAACTCAGAAACAAGAATTGCAAGCAATAGAATAATAACTAAAAGAGTGCAAGAGGTTGGTGAAGGAAGCACCAATAAAGAACCAAACAAAAAGCAAAAAATTGACAAGGTATGTACGTATAAAATAAGCTTTTAAATTGGCCTGAGATTCTCACAGAAAAGTTTAAATCAATAGTTGTTTGATGAAGAAGACGATGAGATATCACACCTAATACCCCCAACTGCCTTATGCCATACTAAAGATGACAGTGCTGCTGAAAGCGCCAAAAGCGATGATGGCGATGATGATGTGTTCAGTACCATAGATGAGGCATGTATTTCTTACTACTTGACAATCGCACTTTGCTAATGTATCACTAGTATTTAGGTTTACGGAATGACTGTTGTAAGAGAAAAAAATGTTTACAGATTCCAACCTCCTGCCAAACACTTAATTTCGCCGCACAAACCTATCATACAAGCTGAAGATCTATCGGTTGTCAGATATTACTTTGATATATGTGTAAGTACTTGTGAATCAGAAGCGTCCGATGAAACCAAAGCTGAATATGAAGCTATGATGCAAGAACAAAATAACTTACAAAGCTTGAAAAACTTGGGATCTGATATCATGGATTGGGTTGCAAAAATCTTAAATTGGTCTGAAAAAGATATGTTCAAAAACTTAGGAACCGTTCCTGACCTGCCGTTTTTAAATTTTGTAAAATTTACTATTGTTGACTTCCTCTTGAATTGCATGCGTACACACGTATATAATCAAAACGATGAAAGAACTGCGTATTGCGAACTCTTCATTCCTATCTTTAAAGCATTTGGAAATACTACAAAAAAATTGAACTATGTCTGGTAGGTATTATTCGATAATAATACTTAAATATGAGCGTACTACTAATAATAATGGGGATTCTAGGTGCGAGAAAAAGGTCAAGGACTCTGATTATGTATGGCTTGTATCAAATAACTTTGTTAAAGATAAGGGTTGCTTGAAGCTACTGGATGGTATTGGAAGACTGGTTGACAAAGAATTAAACTATATTCTTATTGAATCATCTGGGTATGATAAATTGATTTTTTTTTATCTTAAGTAGTGTTCACTAATATTCTCTTCCTTTAAGGTTCAACAAATCAAACGCCTTATCGCACAGTTTGAACGATACCTTAAAGAATATGAAGAGTGGCTCAGACAATCTAAAGTGTTTTGTATCAAACTACAAAAAAGCCTCTTTCAGTACGATGAAGAAGGCCCGAATCTATACTTGACATATAATTCAAAATAAGATGACCTTAGTTCGATACAAAATCAAGTCTGCTTCCCAATGGCAAGTTGTTGAATGCCGCTCTGCCTGTATCCCCCTCTCTTTCTCTGGCATCATTCACTATACCAAAGTCTTTGAACTTTTCGCTTTCCTGCTGGTGCGTATTTAGGGAGTTATACGATATCACTACTACTGCTAATAGCTTAATCATTTTTAGAGTGATATGGCTGAACAAGATAAAATTTTTCATCAGTTGGAGATGGAGTCGTTGGGGTTGATTGAAGTACCTCAAGATGAAACTGTTGCTCATTTTTTAATGTAAAATTTATGTTGGTTTAACCTCCCTTGTTATTACTATGCTTTTTTTTTATGTAAAAAAGATGTTTGATGCTAACTCGTTAGGTCTAAACCAGACATCATATGAGGAAAGCGACTTTTCTGACTTTTTTTCGGAAAAGTATTTTTCAAAATCGGAGCGTGAGATTGTCAGGCCAGGTACAGACATGCAAGCGCTACCATTAGAAAGCCAAGAAGCACACCATTTAAACAAAAAAATTGCAGTTGTTTTTCTTTTGAATTGGGTAAGCTATGGCTTCTCAAAGTTAATGCTTTCTTCCAAAAAAAACACCATTTTCTTTAATAGCGGAGATTCATTGCGTCCAAAATCAGGAAGAAAAAATTCTTTCAAAAACTCCATTTGTATAATTGAAAAACAAAATTACTTCTTTAAGGCAAGATAACATCTTCTGATACTATGCATACCACAGCTGTCAGTCTATGATAATAGCTGTATTTTTGGACGCTCTACATGCTGGTATCATTTCATAATTCCCGTATGCTTATGGAAGGAATTATGTTGACAAAACTTCAAAACAGATTAAGAGGGAAAAGTCAATATTTTGCTTAATCAGAGCGCATTCCCAGTCTTTCAGATCAAGGAATGGTCTTTTACAATCATTTTCCTCTAATATATGCTATAGTAAAAAATTGCATCTTTGGGGTCAAAATCGAGGATAATGCATAATCGATGAGTTTGGATGTGTGAATACAAGGAAAAAATCGAAAAAATCCGTCATTTTGCATCGAAAAAAAAATCATGCTCAAATTGCACCAAAATCATATATTATATAGTTTTTTCCCTATGAATACTATTTCTGGTACTTTCAGGGCACTTTTGATTATGAAAATCAGTCAAAAAATGGAACACAAAGCTAATAATCTTGCTTTTAAGCTGTAAAGATATCTATCTGGAGATGATACCAGGTCAATATCAATTCTAGTACATGACACAGCTTTAAAAAGTAAGTATTTTGATACCAAAAGTATTCATAATAATATGATCAAACAGTTTTGGCCCATCGAGTTGGAAGGAGAAAAGAATAATCAATGAATACAACTTTTTGCTGCAATAATCCCTTGTTATCTGTTCGTAAGTCGCTAATTACTAACGACAGAGAAGCCCTATTACATTGATTTATAATAATGCTTAATACCAACTCAAGGGTTCGTTTTTTTTTTTTGCTTCTAATACTAAGCATGTAAAATAGAAAGTAAAGTAGAGGTTAAGATTGAGGTTGACGGTAATTTTGCTAACAAAAGTTAAGCTTCACAATAAGCTTCTGGTAGATTCCAGGTTCCAGGCACTGTACTGTAAAGTATCTCGCTATACCAAACACATTTTTGTACACCAACCCGTCCGTAATAACGAGTCCCGACTGTATATTCTTTGCTTAATATTGGATATGCTGAATCAACTCAAAAGATGTAACATAAAATGATAATGTGAAGTTATAGAAATAGAGATTGTCATTTGCTTGAATATGCTATGATTTTTGAAAAGACTTATAATCAAAGGAGGAATCATAATGAAATGGTTGGTTTAAACTTAGAATCAGAAATAAACTGCCGTTTTGTAAATGCATAATTCGACGGATACGTACAACTTAATGCCTTATTAATATATGCAGTGTGATAGTTTGATAGTTTGGTGATTTTGTAATTTAACTATTTTTTAGTTTATACACCTGTGCAGTTCTATAGACTTGCCTAAATATCTGAGCTTATTTAGAATTCTGATCTCTAACGGATATATCTAAAATAATTTATCATAATTAATTACATAACATGCCTGCTGCTAGAATCAATTTGAGTTTTATTGAACCATTGAATGGAATATTAAGCTGAGTCAGTGGTGAACACTATGGTTGTGTAGGCAAGTATACCAACATAGTTTTCTTGCTAAATCACATATTACTCCTCTTTACTTTGCAAACAGTGGTTTTATTGATAGTAGACATTGCATGATATGCATAAATTTTTCAATAGAATGTACAAGTTTCGAGATTGGAGAAATGCTATTTTGATTTAGTAAGAAGAGAGAGAGAGGGGGGGGGGGTATTTAATGCTTTTTAGATTTCAGTTCATATTCATTACCACCACTAACTGGTATATCAGCTGAAGAAGACGCTTGGAAAAATGTGCTTGGGTGATGCACACTGGTAAAGTCCTCATTGTCTGTGAGATCATCATCGACGCTGTATCTCGGTGGTAATTCAGTAGGTTCGTTCGAAATATCCTCTTCAGCTTCATCTCTATGAGATCTAAGTAATGTCTCTGCATCCTCCTCGTCTCTTGTCAATCTAATGTTTTGCTTGTTCTGATCTGTTTTATGTTTGATAAACGTATCAATAACCCAAAATTGCATAATATTCATCACGAGAGGAAATCTAATAGACCAATCCGTTGGTATATTACTCTAGAAAACTGACCTTTATACTGTAACTTACATCAGCATGACAAATACGACCTGAAGTTTATAGTTTCCAACAGTCCACTCCAGCACCCAATCACCGAAATCTTCAATCCAGGGACAAAGATGGAATAGAGAGACCACAATCACCTTCATGATCATCAAGCTGACAATGTAGACAAGCAGCTGTTTCCCCCATTTTCGAATTTGCGCTGTTAAAGGAGGTTCCCCATATACTCCACTTTGAAATCCTGTTAATTCTAGCCTGAGGACGAGGTATTTAAAACCAGTCAAGATGCACCATAGAATCCCAATACCTAATGTTGTATCAACAAATATATTTAGAAAGTACCTACAAAAGCCGTCAAAGGATCAGCTCATGATTTTGGGTGAATACCGAATCACTACGTACCAAACGCAAGGATTTGATTTCTGTCCTTCCTCTGGTTTCACGCCGAAAAACACAGCAGCGACGACGTTCAGTGAATGAATCATAATGCCACCTGCCAATTGCTTACTCACATCTAGGGCCCTGAGAGTAGAGAATCATGAGATACCATTGACAAAACACTTGGACAAACTCTTACCAAATCCTGATAGGTCTTTGAGGTTGCTCTCGTTGTCTCTTGAAGATCAATGTAGAAAATGCAGTTGTAGCTAGACATAGCTGAATAAATATTCCAAACCCATCCATTAATTTACACCCTGCTTGTGGGTCTTCTTCATGTGGTGCTCTATATTCTAACATGTGTGCGTGTGTGTGTGTGTGTATATTACAAATCATACTATAACTAGAGTGCAGTTTTCAATCATATAAAATGGACATGCCATCAGCGAAAGAAGGGTTGAGGGCCGAGTATCTCAACCGAGATGACAGATATGATCAGCGTCAGCAGCGTTTAAAAAAAAAAAAAAAAAAGAAGAGAAAAGCCAAATGAATTCTACACTTAAAACGCATGCGGCTCTTCAACCACAAGACCGTTTTTTGTGTAATTTGAGCTGTTATTCACTCCTTTCGTTTCCGGAAGTTTGCTGCGAACTTCAATACTGACCATGAGCTCTCCAGACGAACCTAACGATCCATACGGAGCCATTAAATTTGGCGAGTTCCGTAAATATATGCAGAATAAGCAATCAAAGCTAAAGAGACAGCAAAGAGAATTGTAGTAGGCCAATTTGTCATTAGGGTTTTCATGTCTATTCATACCGTAGTGGCAATTTTGCTTTTTAGGGGAGGACAAGCAAGCCAAGAATTACCACAAATTTTTGCTGGCACAAGCATATACATAAATGGGTATTCGCATCCACCAGCAAGCGATTTGCGTAGGATGATACTGCAGCATGGAGGAGACTATCAACACTATTGTAATTTTAATGAATTAGATTTAAACATTTTGTATCCATGATCTAACTAATGCTGCAGTGAAAAAATCCAGTGTAACACACATTGTAGCTACCAATTTGACAAATTCTAAACTACAAGAATTTCGGTATATTTGGCATTATTCGCATTTGTAAAAACTGATTCTTATCAATTCACATTGTATAGGGCATATAAAGTTGTTCGACCTGAATGGATCACTGAATCAGTCCAAGGCCAGCAAATGTTGCCATGGCAAAATTATCGTCTCGTACCAAGAGCGACAACACAAAGGGAACTTTTGTTCAGCAATGACACAGAAGCTGCGACAGCAGAAAAGATCACAGGAAAAACATTAAACGCAAATGTGCTCTCGAATGAATGGGCAAGGCAAATATCTACTGTCAATCCTACATTTATCAAACGATATTACGAAACATCGAGATTGCATTATTTGTCTACTTGGAAAGAGGAATTGAAGGATATTGTTGAGAAATTGGGGCAGAATTACAAGTCTGGTCCAAACACACCAAGCAAAAAGAGATCGTCTGCTGCGCACAATCGAACTGTAATGCATGTTGACTTCGACTGTTTCTTTGCTTCGGTAGGGATCAAAGATCGTCCTCATTTGAGTAACTTGCCAGTATGTACATGTATACAATGCGTAGATCCCGTGTGTTGATTTTGATGGATATTTCTATAGGTAGCTGTTTCTCATAGTAAAGCTGTTAGTGAGACCTCTTCCAGCGATATTGGTAAATTATATAGAAAAGCATGATAGCACAAACTAAATATAGATTGTCTGATAGCTTCTTGCAATTATGTGGCTCGTTCTTTTGGTGTTCGTAATGGCATGACGTACAGTTTACAAATTTATTAAGTATATTTTATGTGATTATTGATACTGGTTATTTATAGGATGGGGATGGCCAAAGGTCTATGTCCCACTCTTCAAGTAATACCGTAAGTTAGAATTATCTGTTGAATCATATGTATGCCCAAAAATCTAACCAAGACGTAATGAAAGCTATGAGTTTGACAAATACAAAGCCATATCCAAGATATTTTACGAAATCTTGTTTCAGCATGCAGATGAAATGCAAGCCGTTAGCGTGGACGAGGCTTTGCTTGAAGTTGGGTCTCACATTACTCAGCCTGAAGATGATGCTTGTGGTCAAAAAGAGCAGCAAGAAGCTTTGGCTACAGCGATCCGCGATAAAATTCGCCAGGCAACAGGTTGTGAGGCAAGTGTAGGTATAGGGCCCAATATTCTACTTGCGAGAATGTCAACAAAGCGGGCAAAACCTGCTGGTCAGTATGTTTGTAAATCAAAACAAGACATTGACAATTTATTGGCAAGCCAAGATGTAACTGATTTTCCTGGCGTAGGTTTTGAGTAATGAGTTTTAATTATTATGCAACTAACACTTGATTGACCAATGTAGGTTGGCTATGCTATCAGCGATAAACTCAAAGATTTGGTATTACCATCTAAATATATATCCAAGCAAATCAAGATGTTAACATGCTTTAACAGAATGTAACGGTCGTGAGTGATTTGAGAAAAATACCATTGCATGAGTTACAGACTAAATTGGGAGCTAAAATGGGGCAAACATTATATAATTTTTCACGGGGAATCGACGATAGACCATTGATTACCCACCAACAAAGACAATCCGTGAGTGCAGAAGTGAATGTAAGTCCAGAAAAACTTTATATTTTAGCTACCCACATTAACCAATTGTACACATATTCATATAGTGGGGTGTACGATTTGAGAATGAACAAAATGAACGAGAATTTGTAGATGGTTTAGCAAAAGAAGTTGCTGAAAGACTACAAAAACATAATGTTAAAGGGAGGAACATTACTGTTAAGGCATGTAATGGCTATGTATATATTTATATATCAATTAGGCTAATAATTGTGTATCCTGTCATCTAGATTTTGAAAAGAAAAGAAGATGCTAATGAAGCGCAGAAGCACTTGGGACATGGAAAAGTGGATGCATTTACAAAATCATATACACTGGGAAACTTCACTGACGATCCAGCTGTAATTAATAAACACGTTTATTCTATTCTAAAATCCTTTCAGTTTTCTAGTGCTGATATTAGAGGCTTAGGCATTCATGTCAGTAAATTAAACAATCAAGAAAAGCTCTCTCGTACGTGATTGTGATGCCTGCTTTATACACACTTGCATTTGCTAATACCGTAATATTTTATAGCTGACCAGGGCACTCTCAACTTTGAATCACACATTGCGATGAATGAACAGCGAGGTATGGAGACAGGTGAATCAAGTAGACAGGCTCCCAAAGAGACTATAGTAAGTAGTACTTAATTCAACTGGCTCAATCAAAAGCTCATTTTATGATAAGGAAGTTGATCCGCTTGTGTATAACGAGCTGCCTGATTCAGTCAAGAAGGAGCTTGAAGCAACTTGTAATCTGCTATTCAAGGAACCATTGACGACTAGTGGTGAAATTAAAGAGATACCAGAACACTTAGCCATTGCATCTCTACCAGAACTTCCGCCATGGTCTCAACTAGATCCTCTTTCTTTGCTTGCTCTTCCAGATGAAATGCGCGAACAAATATTGAAAACATACGCAGCCAAAGTTGGAGATGCTCTACTAAAATCCCCAGTAGATACTCCTACTATCCAGAAATCACGAGCATCTGCATCATTACACACTAAAACCCCTCGAACCAGTAAATCCAAGGTTCGTAACATTGGTAGCGGAAGCAACAGGAGCCGCACTATTACTCAAATGTTTCAACATCCAACAAGTCCCTCCTCTCGTTCTAACATATCCAGCCCCTCGATTAACAGCAACAATGAAACACCAACCATGCGTAGTAGTCGTTTTCAATCTGTTTTTCAGGGACAAGAAGAAGACAGTGATGACGGAGATTTGCCGTATGATGCAGACGTGTGGAAAGAGCTGCCCCAAAACATGAAAGACGAGCTTTTAGAAGAGCATCGCCGGCTCAAGAGACTCAAGGTCGAGCAAAAACAATTGAAAGAGCATCCAGTGAGCAGACAGGGTGTACAAAGAATAGACTTGCGTCCCTACCGCACGAAGGAGCCCTCGTTGCAAGGAGTTACCGATGTCAATGAAATACGTTCATTGTTGCGGGAATGGGTAGCTTCATACAAAGAGGGCCCTGAAGCTGAGGATGTTGTCACCATAACTAATTATCTCATTGAGCTGGTCCATTACGCCGATTTAGAAAAGGTGCACTTGGTGATTATATATTTGACGTATTTGGTACGAGATGTCGACTCTCTGAGTTGGAAGCAGTGTACAAAACAATTACAAGAAGCTGTATCAAACACAATAAAATCAGTTTATGGATGCCCTCTTTGTACTTGATTTTCGACAATAAAAAAGTATATTTATTTTGTTTTGTTTTGTTTTGTTTTTATTGAGAAGTGGTGGCCGGAGAAGAAGAAGAGGAGGTGGTGGAAGAGGATGACATGACATCTGCATGGGAAAGAATTGCTTGATAGTTTTTGCTTTCGCCGTTTCCAACAAAATCAACAGCAGGAAGTGCCTCGCTAATTATATCTGCGTTGGTGCTTGTGCCTGTGGGTATTGATATGTTTTTGGTATATTCGGATTTGATATTTGAAACAGATGCATCCAGTGGAGTTGTTGTCAATGCAGTTTTATGCTGATTTTGGGCAGCAGATGATGAAGCAGAAGAAGAGGAGGGAGGATACTGATGCTGACTCCAGTTACCGTCGTCTCTTGGCTGATGTTGGTGATGTAGGTGGTGATTACTCTCGAGCCAACTAGTTGGGATGGGTGATGCAGGTACAAAGCTTTCAAGGCTAGTTGTATCACTTGAAGCGGCTGTAGTCATCATATGATGGTGATTGTCATTTAATAAATGAGAAGTATGCTGCATTTGTGTTACCGCTGCAACTGCTGCATTGTTTGAGTAGAGATCTTGTCCATTTGTCATCATTTGATGCGTGAAGCCACTGGCATCGTATTCATGCAAGATGTCTGTAGGCGATTGCTTTTGCTGCTGCTGCTGCTGCTGCTGCTGTTGTTGTTGTTGTTGTTGCTGCTGTTGTTGTTGCTGCTGCTGTAATGGCGGTGGCTGATGTAATGCGTTACCGAACTCTATGCCAAACTCGAAATTGAAGCCGGATCTTGCGTTTGTTGAAGTTGATGAGCTATGGTAGGAGGGTAGCCATAGATTGGCAGTGTTGTTATGTTGCAATTGTTGTTGCTGGAAGTGATTATTGTGATGATGGTGGCTGTGAAAGCCCAGCATGCCATTGTTGCCATTGGTGGTGTCACTATTGTTGTGGTCGATGAATGGAGACATACTGATGGATGTTGCAGCATTGTTTGTTGTGAAGACAGTTGCACCGCTGTTCAAGTTGGGCAACTCCAAGGGCATCATTTGTCGTTTTGACTGGTGTGGTATCAACTCGATAGAGTCTATATGGGTGCTGCTATTTTGTCGGTTGCGTTTGAGGTGAGAACGTCTAGGGGTAGAGTTCGAGTTGCTAATGGCTCTTTTTCTAGTTGTATTGACATTGGTAAGAACCAAATCGTGCGTAGTGGATGAATTCGAGGAGCAAGACATAGCAAGATGGTCATCATCTGTTACGGTAGCCGAGGAAGACGAAGACGAGGATTTTCGCTGTTGATTTGCGGCAGCTGATGATTTAGGGCCTCTCCTTACAGTACCCACCACAGAAGGGACCAGGCTAAGATGGCGATGTGTCGGAATGGAGGTAATAATAGGTAAATCTTCGCCTTGTCTAAGAGGGGGAAATGCATCAATGATACCTTGGTCATCGAGCAAAGAGCGAACGTAATGTGACATGGACTGCTGGACATGGCTTTCCATCGTTTGAGGCTCATAGACCAGATCTGCACGCATCAAACCCACCATATCAATGTTCTTGCTGTTGCAATCTACATCATTTGGGATGATATCAATAAATAAGCCTGCTGCCAGTTGATAGCGACAGGGCTCTCCTTTTTCAAATATTCGTAACAAATCTTGTGTGGTTTTTGCATTGAGATTTATCCAATTTCCATGACCAGCATATAACCGGTAACAACTCTTGTTTGAAAATGATGTTGCAGCTGTATTGCCATAAGATGTATTGTATGATTTGGAGGAGGACATTGACAACCTTTGGCTTTTTGAATTAAAAGAAAAAAAGAGAACAAGATTGTATATCTATGCAGAGAAGAAAAAGTGAAAGAAGCCTCTCTTTTTATACCCTAAATTTAGGGGAAAAAAAGTCGCCAATGCAGGTGCGTGTGTGGTGTATGGTGTGTGCGTGTGTGCGTGTGTGTGTGTGTTTGATTTATTCATTTTAGTTCTGAAACTGTAGACAAGGGTTATTGTTTGTTCATGTCAGTGAAATATCGTTGTCGCTGATGACCGTGCAGCTATGATTTAAAGGGGTGAGAATCTACTAGAGTGTTCCGAGACGATAAAGACAAGTTGGAAACAACCATTCAATTATCTACGCTGTTATTGTATTTTCACATGAAGGATGGAGATTCTATTTTGATTGACAACATTTGATATCTTTTTTTAATTTGGCTACTGACATGTCAGCCTGTATACATGTGTATCTAATATAAACAATAGGCCTTTATGGCTCTATATTGCATGCAGATAATTGCTCAAAGATCCATTGAGTGGGTTTCCGCTTGAGGAAATCAGGATAATCATCTATTGATACGAGGTTTCCAAGCAGGCATTGTTTTGTGGAATTGCACGGTATCTGAACACAATCAGACATTGAAGCAGTTCTTTCAGCCTTTGCATATATTAATTGAATTATTACCATAATTTAAGGAGGAAAAGAGCATGATCAAGCTATTGTTGTACACCCGTTTATTCATAAATTTTGGAAAAAAAAAAAAAAAAAGAAACAAATGTCGCAAGAAGATAACTCTAGTAGCTCCCAAACACTGAAAGGATTCGATTATACAGTAATCAATGACTGATCAATCTAAGGAAAATGTAATTATACGAGGCAATAGGATTGAATGTCACTTATCAGATAGTGTCAGAGCAAACTCTGTATCATTATGGTCTGGACCATTGTAATATGCCGTTATGCAATGAAAAAGCACTCTTACTTCATAAGTTTGGTAAACGAATAAGAAAGATATTTTATAGCCCATGGAATAAAGCAGTGGAAGAGGCGTGTCATTTGCCATATGAAATTGTATATACAGGATAATAATTTGTTGCTGCATCATAAAAGATTATTTTTCACAAGAAATTTGAGCACATCATTGTGGATGCCACCATGTAATGCAAGTTAAAATTATGTGAGCAGCCACCTTGCACTTTTACCTGAAAGATAAATATTTCACTAAAACATAATGTACTCTAAAACAAAAATGTACTCTAAAACAGGTGTTCCAAATATAACTTATAGTACTCAAAAGTCTTAGTGGAAGTTGGTAATGTAATTATAGTCTGGAGCATTAGATTATATCTGTAAATTCTTGATTCGTCTCTTCCACATGATATTATGATTGAGAAACTGAATTAAATTCTGAAAGCTCCTCATTGCAAACGAGGCGGTATAAAAAGTATCGTCGATGATAAACTTCAACGATTATCTCGTGTCTGTAGAAGTTTCCTATGGCTGTTGCTCGCGAGGTGTTAATTTTGATTGTCAAAGATTTGAGCAGTTGGGTGTTTCTATTCCTGATTTCTGCTTTTTGAAATGAATATTTGTAAATGACAATATTGAAGAAGACTGCAGCATTATCCGCATTAAAAACTCAGTTTGACATAAAAGGCAGCAGAAACGTTTTCATCGCATAAAGGGACCTAAATACAAAAGGATTCTTGACTTAAGATATATAAAAAGAAGCACTTTATTTAACGGATAATTCCCCAACAAGAATAAACTCAAGTCGAAACTCGATAGAAGGAGAGATTAGAATAAATAACATGGCATCTCAAAATAAAAATATTAAATTGACATGTCAAGTCGTTAAAACGAGCAGTTTAAAACGACTTGTATATTTTTGTAACACTATTTCGTCCATGGATATTCGTATACATTGGATGCGCATTCAAAGGCTTTTATCAAAGAATAAGCTGAATGTCATGTTTATGCCAACTAATTTATATAGTTAAAAATAGACGTTCCCATTATCGATGTGCTTATCATATATATTATATATATATATATAATATACATATACGTTGCTGCATTCAGTTGATGATGTTACCTTCTCTTTTGGAGAGGAGTCTTTCTAAAGGGGTGGGATTGCAGTACAAAGAAATCAATGAGATGTCCTTGTACCACTATGTGGCAGCAAGACCATAAACTGTACAGACTCTCGTGCTGTATCGATACACGTTGTTTTGAAAATCAAAGCCCCTAGCACCTTGCTCTCTGATTTTTGCATTATATTTGAGGGCACCCATCCATATCTGACCCCTTGAAATGCTTAGTTGGGGAAAGTTGCACTAATTTTGCCTAGTCTAGTTGATGCAAATAAAAAGGCAAAGCAAGCTTGTTTTTCTTTTTTGTTTTCTTGGCTTTTCTCTCAACATTTAAAATGGTAAGTTGAATTGCGCCTGGACAAAGAGACGAAATGCCAATACAATTACATTATACAGGATGAACATTACGACATCATTATTCTCGGTACTGGTTTAACAGAATGCATTCTTTCTGGTATTTTTTCCGCTGAAGGCAAAAAGGTACTTCACATTGACAGAAACGAATATTACGGTGGTGAATCTGCCTCTCTGGACTTGCTTCAACTTTACAAGAAACGTGGAACCGAGATTTCGGAGGTTCCTGCTGACTTGGGTCAGAACCGCGACTACAAAATCGACTTGATTCCCAAGTTTATGATGGCTGGTGGTGAGATTGTTCGCTTCTTGACCGACACTAACGTTACCCGTTATCTTGAAATTCGACAAATCTCAGGCTCTTACGTTTATAAGGAAGGCGCAATTTTGAAACTGCCTGCTGACAAAATGGAGGCCTTGTCTACTCCTTTATTGGGTGTCAACGAGAAGTTCAGATTGCAAAAGTTCCTTGAATTTGTTCAGAACTGGAAAGACGACGACGAGTCCAGTCATCAAGACTTGGATATTGATAGCCAAACTATGCTCGAGGTATATGACAAGTTTGAGCTTGAGGCTGGAACCAGAATCATTATAGGTAAGGATGAAGAGCGATACAAGATATTCAACGTGGCATTAAACTGGACATACCAGGTCATGGCCTTGCACTTCACTTGGACGATCAATACCTCGCCAAGCCTGCTCGTGAGACCATTGAGAATATTACACTCTATTTTGCTTCCTTGGGTCGTTTCGGTAAAAGCCCTTACATTTACCCCCTCTACGGTTTAGGTGATCTCCCTCAATCCTTTGCTAGGTAAGCTTAAGCATAAAAAAAGCAAGCTTTCATCGTCCTAATGCTCTCCTGAAAATGATTCTAGATTTGGCGCTCTACATGGTGGTACGTACATGCTCAACAAATCAGTCGATGAGATTCTTTACGATGACGGTGTTGCTGTGGGCGTTCGCTCTGGCAAGGAAACAGCCAAGGCCACGCAGATCATATGTGATCCTTCTTATGCCAAGGACAAAATCAAGCCGGTTGGAAAAGTAGTTCGTGCCATTTGCATCCTGGAGAAGCCTATTCCAGACACAAATGAAGCTGATTCAGTGCAGATTGTCATTCCTCAAAACGAATTGAGCCGCAAGCACGACATCTACATTGCCAGCGTCTCTGGTAGTCATTCTGTTTGCCCCGAGGGTAAGTATCTGGCTATTGTTTCCACTATTGTCGAGACTACAGATCCCGAGAGTGAGATTGAGGCTGGTTTGAATATGCTGGGCACTATCCGTGAAAAATTCGTTTTTGTCTCGGAACTTGAAGAACCTAGCGCCGATGGTGTGAAGGACAACGTCTACATATCCAAGTCCTATGATGCCACCTCTCATTTCGAAACTGTCTGCGAAGATGTCAAGAGCATTTACAAACGTATGACTGGAAAGGAACTCAACCTTGGCGCTTTGAATCTTAAAAAGGCTGAAAAAGACAATTAATCAATTACATTAACATTTCACAATAAAATTCTAATCTCCCAATATTTATACTGCACATCCAGCTTTTTTTTTTTTTTTTGAATAGTATGACAGTTTTTATTAGGACCCCTTGCAACATTATTGAATTTTGATTTCCTTTGCTTTTTATTTTCTACACCATGCTCTCACAGGTTCGTAGGTTTTCATCACTTTCACGAGTCATCCAGGCCCCTTCTCCCAGTACAAAGCTAGCATTTACTGCTTCTCCACAATTAGCAACATCTTCGCCCGAGACTCAAGCTAAAAGTAATTTTGATTGACAAGCAATGTCCATATTATACTCATCAATTGATATAGGCCTCGAAAAGGCTACACTTGAATTGCTCAGCGATACTGTCCAAAGTGAGTCAAACCCTGAATGAAAATAAACCAAAAACTAATAATGAAATGTCAGAGGATAAAGCCAGACCCATCTCTGATGCCATTCAACGCTACCAAAAGATCCACCACGAAGGCGATCTTTACCACCCTGAAGATTTAAACGATACACGCTATAGAGAGTCTTTACGTCAACGTCGTGGAAAATTTACGCCTCCAACTGAAGATCCGTTTGAAGTTTTGGGCTTAGATCCTCTTCATGAATACAAAAATTTTAGACTTTTGACACATTTCGTTTCGGATATGGGAAAGATCTTGCCTCGTGAACAGACCGGCGTGAGTGCAAAGAACCAACGTAAATTGGCAAAGGCAATCAAGCGTGCAAGAGCCATGGGTAAGCTTGTGATTTATGTTAGGAACACACAAATCAGTGTCTAACGTGTTGATCAACATAGGGTTAATGTCAAGTACCAGCAAGCAATACGACTTTAGAGTTTAACATATTATAAAAACATTACTTTTTACTTTTCTGCCTACATTTATACATGAATATAAATATATGTATATAAATAGCATGGTATAGAATTTTGAATTTCACTTTAGGAATTGTTGAGAAATTGAATGGGAATGGCTTTTCGAGAGTATGCAGAGGTGACCTACTTCTAGTATGCTCTCAAAGTTACTGGAAGGCAATTTGAGCATAGTATTATGTATTTCATGCTTTTCAATGAAGCGTTTATGTATCAAAATGCCTACATTTTGCTTCACATTAGTTGAGAAAAAAAAATTGTATTGATTTTATCATGTGTCTTTTGACATTATTTCCAAGAAGTAACGTTTTTATGCACTCTGCTGAAAAGCACAGCCCTGTTCTGTTATGCTACGAGCGTTGGCTCCGGCAGCATAAAGTCACACATTATTCACTTTTCTTCGTCTCTTTTTCCATACATCTGCTTTATTTTCATAAAATACAAATGAAGAAAAAGGAAAAGGTATGTCAAGGCCAAAGGCTGCAGTATTCACTTATTAAGCATTTCTTATAAAGGTGTTACTGATGGGAAAGAGTGGGTCAGGAAAGACCTCTATGCGTTCCATCATTTTCAGTAATTATATAGCTCGAGATACCAGAAGACTCGGAGCCACAAGTACGTTTGTATTTCGCCATGTAGTGTTGCTTCTAATGTGGCCATGAATAGTTGATGTCGAGCACTCCAATGTTAAATTCTTGGGCAACTTGGTTCTCAATTTATGGGATTGTGGAGGGTATATACAAAAATCCACAGATTATGGCAGAAGGGGTCTTCATTAAACACTCTGTACGTTTATACATTTAGCCAAGAAGCATTCATGGAAAATTATTTTGCATCACAAAGAGACCGAATTTTCAAAAATGTCGAAGTTCTTATCTATGTTTTTGATGTAGAGAGCAGAGACTGGGAAAAAGATTTGCATTATTATCAATCATGTTTGGAAGCCATCCTCGCCAACTCCAAAGAAGCTCGTATTTTTTGCTTGATACATAAAATGGATCTTGTACCCGAACATCAAAGAGATCAGGTAATGGCTTATTCAATAGGTGAGTTTGTGCATGTTTATTTATTATATCGTCGTCCTAGATATTCGAACAGCGTGTTACCGAGCTTCAGAAACGCTCTGAGCCACTGAACATCCAAGCCTTTCGAACATCGATTTGGGACGAAACCTTGTATGCAGTATGTACATGTTTATTGCTTGTTATTAGGCACTTGATTGACAATGATGATTTTCAACAGGCTTGGTCCAAAATCGTGCATTGTTTGATCCCAAACATCCGTGTACTGGAATCGCATTTAGACCACTTTTGTCGTATTTGTGATGCAGATGAAGTTGTTTTATTTGAAAGGACTACGTTCCTAGTGATTGCAACAGCAGCAACTATTCCACATCAAGATCATCATCGATTCGAAAAAATTAGTAATATTATAAAGCAGTTTAACTTGGGTTGCAGGTAAGTTTACTTGGATTTGCAATTCGGATGCCGGCTTATTTGTTGTGTTAGTCGATCGCAAACAAGATTCAAAAGCATGGAAATTAGAGGAAGTAGCTTTACTGCCTTTATTGACGTTTTAACAAATAATACCTATGCCATGATTGTCATGTCAGATCCTAATATACGTAAGTGTCATGTTGCTGGTTTAGCACGCACCTAAAAATTGGGCTAATTGCATAATATAGAATCTGCTGCGACATTACTCAACATTGCAGCTGCCAAAAAGCACTTTGAAAAACTGGAAGCTTCGAGATAACGAAATTGCTAATGATCATAATAAAAATTTGAAGATTACACCACATAATACCGTATACCGCATTGTATACATGCTTGATAAGATGACGTCGGGTACGATTGGGTGCTCCTGATTGAACAACACAGCACCATACTCGCGTTTTTTTTTTCTTTTCGTGCGGTTCTCATTTGTTATTTACATTGATTCAATGGTTCATCAACAGTTTATACGTCAATTGACTCCTTATTTTAAACTATGCAGACATATTCGAACCCATTCATCCATCAACAATGACCCTGAAATATCTAGCAAAACCATTAAAACACTTGAGCAGGCAGTAAAAGGCACAACTAACCAGGACATCGTCGAGGAATCGAAAACTTTGATACAGCATCACTTTGACACACTTCGGACGGTGCGAGAATTGGAGAGTCAGGGGTTAAGTAAACCACAGGCGACGGTTATTATGAAGGGAATCAAGTACAAGCTTGGCGAGAGCCTGGCAGAATTATACCAGAAACTACTACTGAAATCAGACCTTGACAACGAGTCTTACCTGTTCCAGGCTGCTGTGTCTGAGCTGCGAACAGAGATCCAAGTCATGAGACAAAAGGACACACAGCAACTGAAATCAGAAACATTTTTAATTACAAGGGAGGTCGAAACATTAGCGCAGAAGATGAAGGAAGACATTGACTCGATGAAAAATGAAATCACATTGGACATGGAAAATAGAAAGAATGAAACGAAAAGCGATCAAAAGGAAATCGATATGACGATCCAGGAATTAAATAGCAAATTCACAGTCAAGTTGGGAGAAGTCAAGATAGGTTTGGAGTCGACTCGTTGGGAAACAATATGGAAGGGATTAGGTACAGTGTAGAAGCTTCTATTGACGTCGCTTTATTGTTAATCCAACTTTTTTTTTTTTCTTGAAAAAGCGGGGGTCGCAGGAACCAGTATAACCATAGCCACATTTGCCTACTTTTTGACAAATTATGCTGAAAAAAGAGCTGAAGATCAACGGATTCAGAAGCAAAAGAAGAAGAAGAAAATGCAGGAGGATGCTCGAAGTGCCGGTTTAGTTGACATGGAAGCTGTTTATTAAAGAAAAAAATAGTGCCCTTTTTTTATTTTCTTGCATGATTTTGAAAAAAGAAAAAAAAACAATAAAAAGTTACCAAATTATAATTTTTCCTTCCTTCCCTTTCTTTCTTTACTCACCTTTAATACTTATTAACATTCAATGAATCTAAATCAACTGCAAAAGCGCAGAAAATCGTATCCTCCTCAAACAGATGCTACAGCTACCAGCAATACTCCAGCAGCACGCAAAGTGTCATTATCAGCAAACAACATATCAGCCATCGAGATCGACTCCAATGTTCAACCTTTAACAGAAGAGAACTTGGCCATCCATACAAGAACAGTGTGTAGTAACATTTTATACTTGCGCATTCAATGTATACTAACATAAAAGCCAAAAGCTTCTAGCCTCCAAAGATGCCCGACGCCGCAATTGTCAAATATTTGTAGAAAGCCAAATACCCGTTATTGCTTTAGAGATGAAGTTGCGACAGCAACGTGAAATTGAAATTTCCAAGTTGGAGGCACAAGAACATGACAATATTCACTTTGTTAATCCATTTCATGATCCAAACGAACCTTGCAAAGGGATGAGATCGCACAGATCCAAATGGTTTAACAAATTAAAGCAGTTGATTCGTTTTGATAGTCGTACGGCACAGAGTAAAACACGCCACCTTTCTTGGTCAGCAGGCACTGAAAAGGAAGATCACAAGATGGTGAATAACACAACTTGTCAGAAGCGGGACTCTGGGATATCAATCTTTAGTAGTAATCATAGTAAACGACGTCTATCTGCTATTCCGATTTCAAGACAACCAAAATTTTCTCCATCGAACGATACGAGAAACATC
The DNA here is from genome assembly GCA_025201805.1 of Parasitella parasitica. NCBI lineage: Eukaryota > Fungi > Mucoromycota > Mucoromycetes > Mucorales > Mucoraceae > Parasitella > Parasitella parasitica. Next base: position 103,762 of record MU619333.1, read on the forward strand.
GATTTGATTACCTATCAATATCCCAAAATGCGTAGAAAAAGTAGCATGGTCCAGGGTGTATCTGTAGCTACTCCTGATGCCACTGACCAAAATAATCATGCATTGGAGAAATTCAAGTCATCAACAACATCTGCTGTTCTTGTAGCCGCAACCACCACTTTTACTTCTGCCCTCGCTACACCGAGTTCGCATTGTCCTGACCGACAAAGCCTACTCAAATCGCAGCATCAACATGTTGCGCTTGTTTGAGTCATTCTAGGTATACGCTATTTCCCGCTTTTGCTAATAATTAATATAAGCATGCCAAACCAACATTTTGTAATATAACTACGAGCTTTTATACACCCCCCCGAACTACGGTGAAATTAATTGACCTTCGCTTCGCTACGATAGTATTTTTCGACCTTCGTTTTCATTGGGAGGCGCACAGCTCGCGCCTGGAGCGGGCTGTCCCACTTAACACAATGCTAAACCAAACGAAATAAAAAACATTGAGTGGAAGTAACATTTATGTATTGTACGGTATAAAGATTTGATATACTATGATTGTTTCGTATTTTTTGTTTAAATCCTCGAGTCAAGTTGGTTAATTTTGAAAAATCTCAGTATAGACAACGTTTGATGTATATACTCCTTCTTGGCTTGGGGTTGGTGATGATTGAGAAGCAACCAAAATTTTGATGTCATCTGGCCTTTTAAATCGAGATAGGGCGACGTATAATTGACCATGCGAGAAAACTGGGACAGGAAGATACAGCCCTGCAGAGTCCAGAGTTTGACGTTGCAATTTATTTATTGTCATGGCAAAAGCTGGTCTGACAGGGAACTGACAACGCTTGAATTCTACGCCGACTTGCTCAACTATCGAGCTCAATGTAACTCTGGGTATGAGCACAACATTGCCTTGATAAGGTCTAGTCGCAACTCCAGCCTGGATAGTGTTCCTTGTGAATGCTCGACAAATAAGCCTTGTACCATTATAAACACCAAGAGCAGAATCGATGTTTCTGAGCATCATGATTGGCGAGCCAATTTTCAACTTTAGCTACCACAGCTGAGAGAATTCATGAATTTTCTGATGGCAGCTCTAAAGCATTGGTCAGTGTCAGGATGGCCTTCGGCATTAAGTTGTCGCGGGTGATATCAGCAGTGAGCGCAAAGTTGTTGTAGACATGTTGACAAAGGACAGAAATATCACTGCCAGGAAGAAGCATATATTCCTTGGGCTAAATAGGGAAGGAGCCATTGCCAATAGCAAGCAAGAAGTCAGCAAATTTTTGTAATGAGACGGCCAATGCAGCGTTATGTAATGACATGGCTTGTTGAACTCTCATGTTTGTTGTTAAGCTGGGTACTTGTACATGCGGCCAAAAGTTGGAGGTCAGAATGCATGCTTGAATGATTTCTTCTTTACTGCCATGAGGAACAACAGGTAAAACTTGGAGAAAATCGCCACCAAAATACAATAAGTTTTCCTCCAAAGGGAACATCTGCCTGTCTTTCGTCTACTTGCTTCATTATATCTTTAAATGTCCTGTCTACTGTTTCGAGAACATCATGGCTGATCATCGCTGCTTCATCCCAAACAATGGCCGCTGATAAAGCAATAAGTCTTGCGCCAGGAGATCTAGGTCTCAAAGAACACACAGATGAATCATTGCAGCTAAGAGGGATTTGAAACCTTGAATGAGCAGTACGGCCACCTTTTAACAGAAGAGCAGTTGTACCACTTACTGCAACAAAAAGAGCTATGTTACTTGGTCTTCTAACGGCATGATGGACGGCAAAATAAGTTTATTGCAAATAAAAAATAAAAAATAAAAAATAAAAAATAAAAATTAAAGCAAAAGTTTAGTTAATAATTGGTACATTTCACTACTTTTTATTTTTCAATAAAATGAATCAATTCATACATGAAGATGGAAGGGAAAAACCTTCAATGATAAGGGGTGAAGTGATGGTTTGGCAAATGGAGGTGGAATGCCTGTGGGCAGACCTCCCGTATTAATAGACGCCTGCCGTTATTTTTTCATTGACTTGGTTGACAAGGACGACACAGGAATGAGCCTTGATCAAATGATGGACAATTGACCAAGCAATTTGATGGGCTTGAGATTAAAAAGTCTGCCTTCCATACCTTTGTGAAGGAAAAGTGTCGAATAAGCTGTAAAAAGTCCTATTACTACCCCCCCCGAAGATCGAAACTGCCCTGATAAGATTGAAGAGAGATGGAATTGGGTCAAAGATTTTTTTTTAGATAATACTGAAATTGATTATCAGTCCAATTGTGTCTTCATTGACGAAGCAGCATTTCACATCAATCTGAAGCGCTGCTTTTCTTGGTCTAAAGTTGGTGCTCGCGATACTGTACTAAAACTTGACATTATTACATTCCGCTGACACAACAGATTTTCCAGCAGCTAGCTGATCTTGTCACAGTAATATTTGTCGCACCCATAGAATACAGTGGTTACCATTATTTGACTGTATGGTCATGGCAATCAATCCTGATCAGATTTAAGGTTGCTCTGACAAGACTGGAAATGGTACAAAGGTTTGTGTCGATGCTATCTTGCGGGTCACGTGATACTTAAAAATCCAAAGCAAATATACTTAGCCTATTTATGAAATAAGATGCATACAAAAATACTGATGTATAATCCAACACTTTATAAAATCAAAGAGACAAAAAAGTCAATTAACTTTCTTTTATTACACTTGATATATTCACTAATATTTACAAATCCCATATATTATTATCTCAACGAGCAACAGTTTTGGGTATATCCCAAGTAGCAACGTTGAAACGTTGAGAGAGGATGACATACGACATCATGATCAGCATGTCCTTGAAAAGAAGAGAATCACCTGTCTCCAAGTAAGCATTCTTGTTACCAAGGAACTTTTCAGTGTTGACCCAGCCGATGCTATCGAGGTTTTCTTTTGTTATAAGTTTGTTGACTAATTCCACAATCATTGGGTTTCGACCTTTTGAAGAAGGAGCAACATAAGGGTGCTTGGTGCGATTATAGATTTCGTCAGTGATATAAGGTTTGACAGCCTCCTTAAGAACCCATTTCTCGTTTAAAGAGCCATCAGACTCAGTTTTGATCTTGAGGGAAGGGGGAAGATTGTTGACATATTCGCAGAGATGGTGGTCCAAGAAGGGCGTGCGTGCCTCGATAGAGTGAGCCATTTCGCTGCGATCACCGAGCAGATTGCAAAGATAATTGGGGAGCATGGTGTGGTTTTCAATGTACATTGCGGTGTGGAGAGGGTGCCATTTGGAATTGGCCTTGTAACGGGCCATACCATTTATGCCTTCTGCCATAGCAAGGCTAGAATCAGGAGAACCGCATTGGGATATGGCCGCATCAGAGAAGCTCTCATCTTTGATGCTAAATACTTTGCCCAAGATAGTGTGAGAATTGACGCCATTCACCATTCTGCGAGAGCTGTCCATCTCAGAAAGATCATTTCCGGTGCCAGCGAAGCTGCCAATGAGGTCTCTCTTAGTAGACAGCTTCGACCTGCTTGCAAGCTTTTCATCAGTCATAGCACCAAAGCCGTTAGGAGTAGCGTGGTCAACCTCGCGAAGATAATCATCATGGAAGAAACCATAGCCACCAAAGTGTTCATCAGAGCCCTCACCCGTCAAGACTACTTTGTAGCCTTGATCGCGGACAAATCGAGACAGAAGAAATTTACCGACGCCGTTCAAGTTGACTTGAGGCTGCTCGACATACCAGACAGACTCTTCAAAGCTAGCCAAAAGATCTTCTTCGGTAAGCGACAACTTTTTGAACTCGGCGTTACAGAACTCAGCAGTTCTTTCAGCAACAGCCGATTCATCAAGCTTTTCGCTACCAGTAAACGAAATGGAAAAGGCTCGCAACTTGGCATCAGGATTGGCTTCTCTCAATAGTTTAGAGGCAATACCAGCGATACAAGAACTGTCGATACCACCACTAAGATATACTCCGAGGGGAACGTCCGCCCTAAGTCTATGTCTGACGGCTTCAGTTAAACGACTGTGAACGCCCTCGATCATTTCTTCAACAGTGCGCGTCTCTTGGATAATCTTGTCAGGATAATCAGCATCCCAATACTGGCGAATGTCAATAGATCCCGAGGAAGTAGCCACAAGATAATGAGCAGGAGGTAGCTTATAGACACCCTTGAAGCAGGTTCTCATGTCAGAGATGGGACCATTGTTGATAACAGAGTCGATGTCCCATTCGGCCTTCCAGCCCATAGGAATAAAAGACTTGATTTCGCTGGCAACAAGCAATGTACCGTTAAAGACAGTGTAGTAAAGAGGCTTGATACCATATCGGTCACGAGCAGCAATGAAACGGTTCTTTTTTGCATCGTAAATGTTCAGGGCAAACTCTCCACGAAGATGTTCGAGGAAGCCCAAATCGTATTCTTCGTAAAGATGAAGAGCAATTTCACTATCACTCTTGGTACAGAAGCGATGTCCCTTTTCCTGCAGCTCATCTCTGATACGCTCAAAGTCGTAAAGCTCACCATTGACCACAGATTGGATTTTACCAGACGTATTTCCCAAGGGCTGCTGACCACCTGCTAAATCGATGATGGAAAGGCGAACGTGTCCTAGAGCTAATGATGGAGTTGGTTTTCGTGAGATCCAAGACATGTCACATCTTATATTTACCACAGCGTCCATCAGGAGACATGTACGTTCCTCTTGAGTCGGGACCACGGTGATGAATGTATTGGAGGGCAGTGTCAAGATCAAGGTTTGGAAACTCTTGATAATGAGAGGAAGAGTCAAAATGAAAGTAGCTACAGAATCCGCACATTTTTTTTTTTTTTTTTTTTTTTTTGAGTATATGAGTATCTTCGTATTTAGGTAGAATTTAAGCTTGTATTTATACCAAATCACAAACATGTAGTGGCTGTAATATGCCAATGTTTAACCTTACAGATCCGAATTCTTTTAGAATCCAGCAAATGGATGCAAAATATTGCTCGGCTTCTCTGATTATGATGATATCTCGTACGTGCTAGGCATCTTCTTTCTCCAAACTTGATCTCATTGTTTATTTTCTTTGCATCATCTCTAAAAATCATAGAATCATACTTTTTAATATGTTTTTTTTTTTTTTTTTTT
>MU619333.1:112780-122870 GCA_025201805.1 Parasitella parasitica
AAAAAAAAAAAAAAAAAAGGCAAATGTCATTATGAATTGGAAGTAGTCATTCTTGGTTGCGCAAAAATTATCTTTTGTTTCTGGTCATTTGACTTGATTAGAAGCAGCACTTCCCAGAACAAGACCCAGGATGATACCAGTGCATGTACATGTAATGCCAATGGCTTCATTTGCATAAGCCACATCTATGGTGGACTCATCCGGTTTTTTCGATTTCAGCATCTTAAAAAGCTCGATGCCTTTTGTTTGGGTTTCGACCTTTTTTTTTTTTCCCCCTTTACACAGCTCGTCATGTCAGATTTGCAAACAATTGTCGTACTTATTTCAGGTTCAGGCACGAATCTTCAAGCATTAATCGATGCTACACAAGATGGCCGTCTCAAAGGAAAGATTATCGCCGTTATATCTAATCGAAAGAATGCATTTGGACTCGAACGTGCCAAGAAAGCAGGAATCCCTACCAGAACATTCTCTCTCAAGCAATTCAAAGATCAGGGAAAGACCCGTGTTGACTTTGACGTCCATGTGGCAACGACCATCCAAACAGAGTATCGCCCTGATTTGGTTATTTTGGCAGGCTGGATGCATATTTTATCGCCAGAGTTCTTGTCCTATTTCAACGACAATGTCATGAACCTTCACCCCGCTTTACCTGGACAATTTGATGGTGCTCACGCCATCGATCGAGCATTCGAAGCCTATCAGAAGGGCGAAATAAAAAATACTGGTATCATGGTCCATAAAGTCATTCCAGACGTTGATCGCGGACAAGTCATTTTGCAGCGTGAGGTGCCTATTGAAGAGCAAGATACCCTTGAAGATCTCGAAAACCGCATCCACAAATTCGAACACGAGCTTATTGTTGAAGGAGCTCAAGTATTCTTGGATTGTTTAAAGAAATAAAAAGAAAAAAAGAAAAAAGAAAAAAGTACTGTGTGTGTGTGTGTGTGTGTGTGTGTGTGTGTGTGTGCATATACTTTATTTTCGACTGTGCGTTTACTTTCTACTCTTGCCCTTTCCCTTTTTTTTCTTACTAGATGCGGGTTTAACAGGTGTCGATGAAGTCGCTTTTTCCTTGGTAGGCTCTGGTGAACTCTCCACTGCTACTCCTGCTGCTGCTGCTGTCTTTTTGCCACCAATGTTGGCACTACCAGTACCGCCGATACCTCCGCCTTCTACGGAAGCACCTTGAGGTCCTTTGTTCAATGCCTTTTTGTTTTTACCCTTCATGCGGAAAGTGGATCTTTCGTACTTGGGAATCCAACGCTCAGGATCAGGCTGTACATTGGGGTCCATTTTCTTGGGGTAAAGAGTCGCCCTCTTCTTTTTGGTCTTTGGTTTTTTAACATGTACGCCGTTGGGATCCTTCTTGACATAGCCACGTTTCACGCCCGGTACAACTCTTTCCAGTGTGTCCACATCCAAATGGCTCAATGTGATAGCAGGCAAAGCATTGCCGTATTGCTCGGCCTTTTTAGGGTCAACATGCGCATAAGCAGCGATTAAACCGGCAATAGATCGAGAGTCTGAAGGATCGGCCTTGACAAGTTGCTCATAATCGACAACAGCATCCTGGTAACGTCCGGTCTTTAACTTGAAAGCGGCAGTTTGTTTGATGGTAGAAGTAGGTGCAGCAGTTGAAGTGAAAGACTTTTCGTTCTTCCAAATGGATGATGCTTCATCCAGCGTTTCCATGGCTTTCTCTGGTTGTCCAGTTTGCTCATATAACCATACCAACAGTGCAATGAGAGCAGGCTTGTAATAGCTGCTCTTATTGTCCTTGACAGACGCTAGGAAAGACTCCAAAGTAGCAAGTGCTGCTGCAGGTTGAGATTCGAGCAGTTGCAATTGAATGGTAGCAAAACGAATAGCGAGAGAGAAAGGCTTCTTTTCAGAGTACTTTTTGAGCTCTTCAACAGCCTTGGCAGCCTTGTGCTGATGGTAAGTTGCACTGGCTAAAATGAGATACAAGTTGTCGTTATCAGGGTACTTTTCAATCAGCTTTTGTGCCTGGTCTCTGCAAGCTGAGTACTTTTGGGTGTAAAGGTGCAATAAGCTCTCGTTCATGTGAATCACTCTCTTTTGGTAGTTTTTGAGTTTGGCGTCGGCGTCTTTGCTGGTGGCAGTCTTTAAGTTTTTGGTTGCTTGCTCGAGGTTCTTTCCTTGATCGATAGCAACCACATTGTTGGATACAACAGCAGCGACGGTAACATCGCTTTTAGTGAGGAGTAAGTATCCCAGTAGCACACAGCCACACTCTCGGCATCGCAAACTTACCTCGAGTTTAATAGCTGCTTGTAAATATTCATGGCGTCGTTGGAACGCCCTTGAAGTTGGTAAGTGTAGCCCAACTGAGCGGAAATAGCAGCCAGTTCCTGCTCTTGCTCCTCTTTACTCATTCCCTGGGATCTATCGCTGCATTGCTCTATTTAGATAGTGTCAATAAAAATGCGTGTTTGAGTACGCCGGTGTAGCTCTACTCACTATGAGCTAGTTCCAGTTGTTCTTGGGCCTTCTTGACATCACCACGGGCCAAATAGACAGACGCAGCGTTGTAGGCAACTTCGTAGAGATCAGCACTTTCTTTCAGCTCTGATTTATCCTTGGCTGGGCCAGCGCTTTTGTTTGCTGAGAATAATAGCCCAGCTTTTGCAGCCAACAAATTGACTTGGATTTCATCGTAGATGTTACTGTTTTTGTCTGAAGACTTGAGGAGAGATTCGTACACCTCGACTGCCCTTTCGAATTGGCCTTGAGAATACAACTATGAATAAAGGATGGGCTGTCATGTCTGCAAAGGCCTGGCAAAAAAAAAATAAAAAAATAAAAATAAAAAAAACAACCAACTTACCAACTGTGCTTCGAGATACGACAGAGAGGGATTCGGGGACGAGCTCTTGGACTTGATTTCTTGCAAGAGCTCCATAGCTGGGGCCAGCTGATTAGTGCGATAGTAACAGTAGATCTTTTCATAGGACAGGTCAATGTCACTGCTTCTGAATTGACGGGCAATCATGGTGAGGGCATCCTTGTATTTCTCGAGGCGGATCAGTGTAATCACCTTGCATTGGAGGGCGAGTTGGTCTTGGGGGCCTAGTTTAATGAGTTTATCGCAAATCTCCAAGCTGCGTGCATCGTCGTAGTCGTCTACGGTTTGCTTCAATTCAGCAAAGAGGTGACTGATTTGCTGCTCTTTTGTTGAAGACGCCATTGCAACCGCGTCTTTATTGTTTTTTTAATAATGGAAAGAAAAGTAAAAGAAGAGTAAAAGAAAAAAGGGCCTTGTGTCTTTTCTTTTTTTTTTTGATGAAATGCGGCTCTTGGAAAATAAAGTGTACATTTCTCATATGTGCTTGTTTGTTTTGTTAGAGTTGGTTGGTGGGTGTAAAGTTGTTTCCTTTCCTTTTGCATCCAACCTGCCGCTTCAACATGCTCCTATTTAAGACACAATGTAGGTCCACTGCATCTCTCTTTTCCTCTTTCTTTTTCTTCTCGACACCTCAACCAATATGGCAACAGACATCATATACCAGAAGCCTGACACTATCGACTGCAAGAAATCCACGCCTGCAGCCTGCACCGTAGTGTACGAAAAGCCAAATGCCTACGACCAAGAGCCCCCCAAAGTCATAACAGCAAGCCGGCATGGTAGTCGCAGCAGCAGAATGACTGTAGATTCCTTTGCAAGCCGTTATTTCCAAAGAAACAACAATGTCACAACGACATGTCAAAGCCCTGCTCTGTCCTCGGCCTCTACTAATAGTACAACAGACCTTGAAACATACTACTCCCCAAATACCCCCCCTTTATCGCCAAAAAAGCTCTCTAAAAAAAAAGCATATTACATCTCGCAGATCACATCTTCCATCCTGAGTCAATCGACATCTACCACCCAGACAACATTCGCCGCACATCAGGACGAGCTGCTAAAGGACGCTCCAGCCTATGTCCTGCCATCATCACCTGCCAACAGCATCACGGGCATTGACACACATACAATCGCTGCGGACACACTGATCAGCAAAAGCAACAAAAATGCCTCAAACATAGTTGCAGCAGCAGCAGCACTGCTTTCAAATGATAGCGGCATCGTATCATCTTTCTTTTTGCAGCAGACCAAGAGCCGTGCCATAAAGCCCGCTAGCAACGCCAAAAACAATGTCATTGTTTACAATTTCAAAAAGGCCAGCATACTGAAGCCAAATCAACACCACATCTACCTGCACATCGATCATGAGGACGACCAAGACTCTGAAGAGGTGATGGTGTACCGCAAAGTGCAGCCGTATTCATCCTGGGGTCTGCAGAGCGCGCTCTACTGCAACCAAAACGACGGCCAAGGTATCAAAGTCGCAGAAGCAAGACGGGGCGCTTTCCAAAAGAGCATTTCGATCGAATCAGCAGACTATCCTAATAGCCGTATCGACGATATCACGCAGCCCTATATCCCCACCATAAAAGCAGTAGCTGCAAACACTGTCTTTTGTCAGGATCTCGTCAAGCGATCGCAATCCAACATCTTGTTCGAGTATGAAACCTGGTTTCATGGTTCTCGCATGCGATGGAAACGGCCCAGTTTATTGTCTCACGATTTCACCTGCGAGATCAAACTAACAAGGCAGGAAACAAAGAGACAGCAGGAGCAGCAACTGCTACTGCAGAAGGGCAAATCGAAAAAGAAAAGGGGCATCACCATCGTCACCGCCAAAAACGACAGCTTTATTGACAGTGATAGCGATAATGATGAGGATGATCACGACAATCACAGCCATAAAACGTGCAGAAGATGGAAGCTCATTGCAGAATTTCACAGCTGCAAGCTAAACTACCTCAGCAAGTCTCTGGGCAGACTGTCGATTGATCTCGACATCCTGAACCAGGTTGAAAAAGATCGCTGTGATCTATTGGAAGCAAACATCGTCATGACAACCTGTACCTTGATTGATTTGATAAGAGACATCATGGGCAAGTAATCCAAGTTCCTTATTTGTTTTGCTTCCAATAAAGTTTACTTTTTTTCCACATGAAACGCTGTTTAATGAAACCCTTTTTTTTTTTTTTTTTTTTTCTTTTGGTACATGTGTATATTTTTTTTTTTTTTTTTTTTTTTTTTTTTTTTTTTTTTTTTTTTTTTTTTTTTTTTTGAAACTAAAAAAAAAAAAAGAAAACAAAGATGTATGTTATATGTAAATTGCTATATATAGCCATCTTTGCTCTACTCTCGGCTGCTCCGCCTTATTTACCCCTCTACTATCATGATGTCCTCAATTTCTCATCTGATCAGATAGGGTTTGTGCTTGCAATTGCTCCATTTATTCAGTCCGTAGCATGTCCTCTATGGACATACATAGTTGACAAAAAACCAACGTTACACGGCCCCATCATGGCCATCACAAGTTTCCTAGGCGGCTCGGCTGTAATTGGCATCATGGTCATCGGCCACTCTGTTTCGTCAGAGGTGGTGGTGCCAAAAACACTCGGCCTATTTTCTATGCAATTCTCCAACACTGCTTTGGTCACAGTTACATCTGCCTTGGCTCTAGCATTCGCCTTTTTCACATTACCAAACATGTCTCTAGTAGACAGTGCGGTCATGAAAATACTGGGCCCCAACAAAATATTATACGGTAAGCATGAGGCATTAGTAATGTTTATAAACCTGTACTCATCACAGTATATATATATATATATATAAAAGGCGAGCAACGTCTCTGGGGATCAGTGTCTGCAGGATTAACCATCTTGTTGGTCGGCCAATTGCTGTCAATGACAAACAACTTTGACATGCTATTCTATGTCTTTGGAAGCGCAACTGTTCTTTTTATGGTCTTTGCGTGCTTTGCAAAGGTGAATGAGCAGGATGTGCAGTACATTCTTGTTCCTGAAACTTCACACGATCCCTCCTTGGAGCAGGTTCATAGCCATCACACTGCGACGGGTAGAAGACTATTTCCCGTGACAACAGACACTTCCGAGAAACTGCTCAATGCTCGTGTCCCCATCAACACTTACAATAGCATTTCATCTGACAACAACAACAGCAACAGCAACAGCAACAGCAACAGCAACAGCAACAGCCACTATGTCGATCTATTCAAAACTAGCAGTATTGCCTCTGGACATACAATTCGTGACGAAGCAGATGAAACACTCGACGCTATCGGGCATCTGGATCTCGGTTTATCCATTTCTCGTATTGCCTCAATCGATCAGTCCATGGTAGCAGGTCTCCAGGACATCTCGACAGAAGGTATTCCAGCTGCCAAAAACGTGATTGCATCTGTGCGTGTATCGAGCTTCTTGATGACTACCCTTTTGTTTGGCTTTGTCTTGTCTGTCATTGTAAACTTCTTGTTCTTGTTCCTCAGCCGAGATTTGCATATGCCTGCAAGCTGGATTGGTTGGACAGGACCTACAACAGGTATAACCGAACTGCTATGTTTCTGTTTCTCGAAACAAGTAAGTGTGTGTGTGTGTGTGCGGTTGGCCAGTTTGATTTATTTATTAAAAATCCTATTGTTTAGTTGACTGAATTGCTTGGTGTGACAAACATGATTCTCATTGCTCATGTTGCCACTATTGTGCGTTGTTTGGCATACACATTCCTTGTGCCCGATTCATTCATCACTAACGTCAGTGCTTTGTTACTCCAAACTTTACATGGCGTTGGCTTTGGCATCTTCTGGGCTACTGCAGTTAGCGAAATCGATGGTTTCTTCCCTCCTGAACAAAGATCTGTTGCACAAGGCATTTTAGGTGCGCTTCATTTTGGTCTAGGAACAGGCTTAGGCGCACTTGCAGGTGGATACATGTATGAGTATTTAGGGGCTGTTACCATGTTTCGTGTTGTAGCTGTAATTGCCACATTTAACATGGCCCTGTTTTATACGGGCAGATTAAAAAGATTCCAATAATATTACTGTATAACAAAAAAAAAAAAGCCTTTAGCTTGATGTAACACAAACAAATGCTGCTGCACTTGCAAAGCTGCTTAAAGGATACTATTGTTCAGATTGTTTAATCTCAACCATCACGCCGCGTTCAGTAATGGTGATGCTCTCAGTCCTAAAGTAGATTCTAAACCTTTTTGCTTTGTTCCGAATAAAACAAACCTTTTGCCCTTAATAACAATCTGGTTTCCTGCCAAGACGAACCACCTTCTCTACGAATTCACTATTGTATCAAAAATACTTATAAAGAGCTGCATCAGCTATTTTTTTTCTTGGTATTATTTTCGAAATGTTCGAGTACAGCTACTAAATGATGGCAACTTGTGTTGTGGTATTCTGTTTGAACTCGAAATGATCGAGTGCTTCATCAGGGCATTTATTAACTTGGGGAAGGTTATTTTCCCTATGTGTTCCACCTCTTTTAAAATTCCCTTTACTACTGTGTAAAAGCAAGTCTTTCGCTCCTCCGAAACCTTATAAATCAATGTAATATATATAGTATCTTGAATAAAATGATGGTTCTATCTTGAGTAAATCTACTATGGTTGCCTGTGCCAGGATTCTGTAATTTCTGACCGTCAACTACCGTATAATTTTGTTCAAACGACAAAACCATTTCAAGATTTCGTGCTTAACCTTACTTATGATGCTTGATTGTAGCACATCTTTATTATCGCAAACGTATAATTACAATGCAAAAAAAAACAATAGTTAAATCATATGATTTAGGTGCATTATCGAGCAGGTTTTTTTTTTTATTATCTTTATTTTTGGATATTAGTGATTCCAGTATAAGGCACCACTGTACGGTATCCAAGAGGAAGCGTAAAATTGATCAGTTTAGTGAAGATGTCAATGACATGAGATACATTATTAATGAAGAATAAAATGACTTTTGCATACGAAATGTGATTCAAGTGAATAAGGATGTCTATGACGTTGGTACCTGACTTACCTAGCAAGCAGATATCAGTTGCTGTTGGCAAAAATTGCATGCATATTAGTAAAAATTAAATTTTATTCGAAACAATAAATGCAGCAGAATACTTCTAGAGATTCGTTTTATCTAAACGGTAGGCTTGGAATATATACTGCAAAGGGGGGGGGGGGAGGTTCCAATTCAAAAAAAAAAAAAGAAGATAAAACCTGAGGTTAAGGAGACGATATCTTATTTAAGATTGAAATTGCATCTGCTATTCATATCTTTTACAACTACATAAATTTATTAACAAAGTGACAGGATTAATTGACAATGACAATCAACTTGACAGGGTACGATGTAAGGTTATACAACAAGGGCTACCCGTCTTTGATCTGACAGTGCCTTGACCTTTATCCTGGTGCTCAGATCTGAGTGTTACTACACGAATAACCTTCTTGATTTGAAACAGAGACCACTTTACACAAGCGTTTTACACCGCATCATTGGACAATCTTCAAGCTTCAAATTGAAACATTTCACTATGATCTCCTATCTATAATTATGGTAGATCATCAGCACTTGCTGATTTATCAGGATGAGAAATTATTCAAATAAGCCGGTTGTGAATAACCCAGGTAAAGATCTCGTTTATTAAATGGAAAATATGCCGGTTCATATACTAGTGAACTAAGTGGATTGATAGGGGGACAAGGTGTAAGTGCGAGACATGGTGTGATTCAATGAATGGGACGATAGATTGTATCAATTTTCATGAACATGTCATTTTGAGTTATAAATAAGTGCAGTGAATTTGAAAGATTTACGAAAATAAAAGAATAAAATAAAAATAAAAGCGCTGTAAAATTACAATTATAATCAAGTTTGGGGTTCTTTATTATAAGTATACTGAGGTTTTATATAGAGAAAAAAACACCTTGGTAGTTATAGGATTTGAATTGTCGAACATCAATTCTCATGAATGGAGCATTGATCCGAGAGTCAATGCGTTAATTTGTCGTTGTTTAATTTTAGGTTTAAAAGAGAAGTGTTGTGCCAGAAAGGCATGAGATTAAGCAATTATTATTAGATTGGTAATTCTTTGTATACAATGACAAGGAATAAGCTATTAATGTACAATAGAACAGGTAATAAACTTGGTATGTAATACCAAGTTCAATGTTTAACCATGTAGATATCAAATAGTGTTACAATAGATATAATCTAGCATAAAAAGATGGCATTTTCTTATCAATAAAGTCATTAGTTTTTGTGTCTGATTTTATTTTTATAAAGCTATACATTTTTGAGCAGATTATATTTGTATATTCTCTGCGCATAACAAGAAGCAAATCATGCTGAAATGCTGTTACCATTGATAGAGCTTTGCATAACATTAGTTGGCCGTGTGAGGATGACTATCATCATATTTTAGTCACAGTGTTAAAGATATCCTTGTCTAGAATAATGGGGAAAACTCATTGAATGACGAGCTGGCCATAATTGATGTCTTTGTCATTGTTTATTCTTATTCTGAATGTTTATTGTGTAAGAGAAAGCACTTTGATCAGGAGTGTTTTCCTTCACACGACGTACATTGATAACTTCTTAAATTGTGTTTGTGATTCGATTTGATTTATATGATTTTGTATGTCATGCGAACTCGAATGGCATGAATAGACTATGCGTGACATTTGAGTCTTATTTTTTCAGTTATGGGCTTTAAACTATACCTTTCCATTGCAATAAAGAACATGATCTATTGGGATATGTTCCTGAGTTGTATTGAGTTTGCTTGAATTTGACTGCCGGTTGGGAACTTGACAGATCGCATGTCAATATAGGTTGTGGCTATATTGCAAAACATGCACGTTTAAAAAAAAGGTAGACACGGCATTCGAGTAAAAAAAAAAAGGTAGACCGTAGTTTCTTTGTTGGAAAATGCTGATTTAAAGAATGGTAATATTGGACAATCCTGGGATAAATGAAAGGCTTATTACGTAAATAACGGATTAAACCTACGTTATCTGTTCGTTGTGAAGCAGCTTTACGTTTCAATGTAAGTACTCGCATGCTGATTGTCTATGTCCCAAACAAAGTGGGAAGATTATAATGTATTTTTAAGTTGTGTGTGTCATTTTTGTTTAGAATAACAAAATATAGCCAGAAAAATACAATTAGAACTGAATATATTTATTTTGCTATTCCAAGATTGAATGAA
>MU619334.1:0-23810 GCA_025201805.1 Parasitella parasitica
TACAGATATCAATAAAAACATGGATACAAATGTGTTTTCCAGATAGCGCCAAGTCAACGCTAAGTTTTCCAAGTTAGATCGCGGTTTTGCGGTCATTTTAGCAAAAGTTATGAGCAAATATGTGATATTTATGATAAATATTGAAAAATAAAACTGGGTTTGCAGATAACTTTTGATAGAGACATCGCCCAGTAGACCCCAAGTTATGCTCATATAGCGATGATCATGCCTGTTCTTATGGCGCATAAGACAGTGTTTATTTTGCTCTTTATCAAAGTCTATCATTGATTATATGCAATTTTGAAATGCGAATCGTCGCACAAAATTTGCCAGTGGCAAATTTTTTTGGATTTTCGGAGTTTTAAAATTTAAAGTCAGACAATTCTTTTTTTAAATTTTGGCTGTTGCTTTGCTGTCACTATTTGAATAGTTATCTAATAAAGATACAAAAAAAGAAACTATTTGAATAGTTATCAAGCTGATGAAAGTTTATTTTCCTTGGTTTGTGAAATTTAGAGACATTAGAATAAATTATTTTTCAAGATGTTGTTTTATTTTATGCTAGGATGAGGATCCTCATGGTTTTGAATAAAATTTTGCTATTGAAACTAAATGTGGAATCTAAAAATGAGGAATTATGTAATGATGTTGTGAGGTATGATTGATTAATAAACCTCACAGAAAGATTGAAAGTAGATGTTGATGAAGATAGAAATTGACAACTACAACATTAATTGGGGTATTATAGATATAAAAGATTTATGGACTTGTTTATAGACAAGATCTTTATGAATATACCTTTAGGTAAGTAAACTTTATTAAAAATTTATATCACGAGATGAAAATAAAATTATACAATCACAGCGGATGAACTAATGTACAAATCCTGTTCTATGACATGGCTTAAATCTTGATTTTATCTTGTCTGCGTATGTGAAGTTTAATATACAATGAAACAAACAGATTGACTGACCAGAGTTCGGGTATTTGTGAAAGATGTGGACCAGGTCTTCTTTAAATTAGTCGATTCATGCACATTGTGGTAGTAATGAGAATCTGGGCATTATTCTCTTTTCTGAATGGTGGTTCTTACGCTTGCGGATAGAAACTACCTAGATTTGATTTAAATTTAAGAATACGTAATACATCGCGTTTAGAAATAAATGGAAATGGTTATAGTCAGGTACATCAGCCATCTTGGATCGGCTTTGATTTAAGACCAGTGATAACATAAGTTGTAAGTTTTATTGCCGTGGAGCATCGACAGCTTTGAACGAGGTAGATGACTACAATCAGATCTTTATCTTTGTAACTACTACCTTCAATTTTACTAGTAAAAGTTGTATGAAAATATCATCGTTATCTTGAAAGAGCAAGTATTAGATTTTGGGGTTTGATTTGAGCTTTGTGGTTTAATGAACAGCGTCGAAATGAAATTAGATTGTTTATTAATTTTTTAATATCGTCGATGATGTTTATTGAATTATATATATTCTATTACTTAATTTTGTTTAACCATCTTTTCTGGTGCAGCGATTTTACCATAAACACGCCAAATATCTTCAGGATCCGAGATCGTCTTTTGGAATACGACATATTCCAACACATTATGAATTTTGTTGGGATCTCCTCCGATCAATTTATTCTTTTTGTCATATACAGCCATGGATTGCTTTGTAAACATTCTCACTGTAGCTTGACCAACCGCAAAACCATGTTTACTGACTCCTGTAGTACCTACACAACGAACACAAACAATTTTGGGTTGCTCCACATCTCCATGATATTTCCACTCCCAACGAACATTATTGCGTGTTTTTAATTGATTTTTCAAGCTCTGAAGTGGAAAATAAAAAGGATCAGTTGGCAAAACGTTACATATGCTCAAAGACTTACTGAGTACATGGCGTCTAAACAGACTTCCTCTAAAATGGGTCTATCGCCTCTGTTTGCATAGATCTGATTTCAATTGATGGTTTCTGTTGGTTGTAATTGAAGCACCTTACCTAGCAAATGCATCATTCATATCTTTATAGGTTTCTTCGGCCTCAGCAAGGAACTTGTGAGAGTTCCATTTCTCAAATTGAGATTTGTATTTGATCAAGCCAACACTAAGCAACCATATTGAGAGTCTCGCACTGTCAAAAAACAAACAAAAAAAGAGTGTTACCTCAATAAATTTTGAACGTTGTTTTTCATATTTCTCCATTTGGTCAGACGCCATTTACTGAAGTCAGTGATGGATGGTGATTGTTCAGGAGGGACGTAATTGGCTTGCGTAAGGTTAGCTTTTCATAAATAAAAATTGCTTCAACATTTACCGAAAACACCATGATCACGCAGCAAGATTTGCTTTCCTTGTTGTTGATTTGAAGAATATGAACGCATAGCTAAGGCTGTAGGTTTGGGCAATTGGTTAAAAACCAATTTTGGTGCAAGAAAAGGTTGCTGCTGAAGTGGCCTAACCAATGCCAATGGTCGAGCTAATGACGATGTGATTCTCATACTGGCAGCCATTGTGATGAAAAGCTATAAAAAATACAACTCACAGGGAATCCCGGGGTCGGTGCCTTTAACAATTGACAGCTCTACTACTCAGACAGTCACTCGAAACTGTAAAAGACGTACAGACAACATCCATTGCTCACCTTGATGAAAAACGCGGCACTATTTTATCTAATGTTCAAAAAGACATCTCGCACTAAAAATATACGTCGAAAAGTAGAAGTAACAGACGAAGAACCCGTTGAGATTGTTGTTCAAAAGACAGTTACTTCGTCAAAGAAAAAGGTTAAATCAAAGAAGGCATTGAATGCGCTTAGCTTTGCTCAAGGCGATGAGGAAGGCGATAGCGAAGAATTTCAGATAAAAAAGAATAGAACTTTGCATATAAAGTTACCAGAGTAACGTATAGATTCTAATTCTCTTTGACTAGTTATTTAAATATTGGCTCTAGATTGCAAGACGAAACAGAGGAAAAGCAGCAATCGAATTACGATAAAGATTCTCTAGAAAAACTTCGAGCTGGTACTCCTAATCTGCCTGCTTCTGTGAGATCAACCATCAAAGATGACAATGCTTTATTGCATGAAAAGTTTCCATCGACAGTGAATGCTAAAATTGGAGGCGTTGATATTCCGGATGCGAGTGCAATTATGGCTGCAAAGAAAAAGCGTGAACAAATGCGTAAAGGATTTAATATAACCGAAAGCGATGATGGGTTTATACCGTTAGACGATAACAACGATAACGAAGAAGATGTATGGTATAAATCATATAAATAAACTAATGGCTAATGTGATTTTCATGCAGAGAGCCGGATCAAGATTAGTGAGAGAAGAGGATGATGTAGCTGACGATGGAGAAGCTGGTAATAGCCTTTTTCAATAACTGTTGACATTATAATTAATTTTCTTCATGTTACTAGAGTTTGAAAAGTATGTTGGGGATAAAATAACGTTGAGCAAGAGTAATGCAAAGAAACAAGAAAAGGAGCGCCGTGCAGGTGTCCGTGAAATGATCGAGGAAGCAGAAGACGACGACGACCAATCCGAAGATATGGAAAGATGGGAAGAAGATATGATGAAATTTGGCGGTGCAAAGACGCAGAGTAAAGATTTTGATCCATATAGCCCACCGCCAAACTATAGACCTGCTCAAGGTAAAACATTATAGTTGAGAGCGTGATATTTTTCTGACCAGAAGATAGTTCCTGAGACATCTGCTTTACCGAATTTGACAGATGTAATGAAATCTCTTGATCTTTCTACTACACAAGTGGCAGACTCCATGCAACATTACGAGTCAAATTTAGAAGAATCGTTGAAAGCCATTGAAAGCTCTACAACCGTTGATCAAGAGTTACAAAAAGAAATCGAGAGAGGTAGTACACGATACAATTACTTTCAAGAGTTGGCACAATATGTCAATGATTTGGGCGAATTTTTAGACGCAAAGGTGAGTTGAACATTGTTTGAGAATAGGAGATGGGATATTCATCCCTTAAAAGTTCCCTGGTTTAGAGAAATTAGAATCCCAAGCACATGACATTATATCAACAAAAACAGAAATAGCTATTTCAAGAAGATGGCAGAATAATTCAGATGATTTGTGTCAATTCATGAACGTCACAGCAAATCAGTTAGACGAAGATATGACGGATCAATCTGAGCAAGTTGACGAATTTGGAAGAGTTAAAGAAATGCGAAATTCTGTTAGTGCCCGCCAAAGAAGAAAATTAGAAAGGCAACAACGCATTGAAAAGCAAGCTGGTTTGTCCGAAATAGAAGGCGAGGATGCTATTAAAGAACAAGGTTTATGGACAGACGATGAGATGAATGAGGATTATTACGAACAAAAGGATATCAAATTACAGCAAATTCAATCCGATGGAATTGATGACCTTATGGCTGATGTGGGCGATGACTATAAATCATTGACCACTGTCAAAAACAAGTTTGAAGCATGGAAATTGGATTACTACGACGATTATCAGAAGGCATATGGCAGCCTTAGTTTACCTGGTGCATTTGAATTTTACGTTCGCTGTGAGCTAGTATCCTGGGATCTATTTTCGGTACGTTTATCAAGCAAGATTATTATGCCACATGCTAACCACCGTGAAAAATTAGGATCCAATGGATTTTGACAGCATGCAATGGCACAAGATTCTGTCAGAATATGGTGTGTCTGCAGAACATGAGGATCCTGATGTTGAGATGTTGAATAAAGTGGTAGAAAAGTCCATCATCAACAAAATCAAGGTTATGTTAGATACCTTAGATGGTGCTTCATCAAGACAGATGAGATATGCTACTCAAGTGATAGAACAAGTTTCATATTACGTAGATACAAACGATAAAGCCTATCAAGTAAACTATTGAATACACATCGGCGTATACAATCATATTAATTTTTTCTCTTGACAGGGTTTGGCTTTGGACATTATCAACATATTAGAAAAGCAAATATCTCAGTTTGTTGAAATTATTGAAACAGCTGTACCAAAATCCAACCTTGATCTCGAATCAACACAGGCTAAGCACCGATTCTTTTGGGCACAATGTAAACATCTCAAGACCTTGATTGTTTGGCGTCGATATTTACCCAAAGATCATTTGGATAGATTGGGTAGCATTATTTTTGATAGAATTATTTCACCTATTCTTAAGCCTGAATCGTATCCTGCCGATTTGCGTTTACAAAACGAAGCTTTATTGCTGCTATCGCATCTGCAAAAATAAATATTGAAACTATCGCCAACGTCGATTTCTTCTATTTCTCGAAGGATGATGAATAATCTGGCCTGTTCTTCGTTGTAATTCTGCCAGTCCATGTTTTGCTTCTAATTCAATGTGGATTATTGAGCTTTGTCTTTTTTGTATTTCTAAATCCTTGTCCTTTGCACTTCTTTTAGTTATTGTATTATTCCCAACAATAGAATACTTACCATGTCATCAGGTATAATATCGTCTACCAAGGATATGGTCTCAGTTGTGGGCCTTAGTGTAACTTGATTTTCTAAAGCAATCTGGGCCGCTAGAGCCATGGTTGTAGCTCGAATGACCATGGCACCTAATCCATGTATAACTACCGATTTGTGGCTATTGCAAAAGTTATTAATTTGGTTGACTCTATCAAGTGTGCAGCCTACTTTTCTTTAAGCATAAGTCTTCGCACTCGCTTCACTATCGCGCTTTGTTTGCTCTTATTTGAAATGTATATGTCTGTTGGAACTGATGCTGGACGTTGAGGAGTGCGTTTATGAATTGATCCTTAAAATAAACTCGGTTGTTATTCTCAATTTCACAGACTATATATGTAAGATGTACCTTCGATCATTGCTCGTTTTTCCAAAATTGATTGATCCATTTTATTTCTCTGTAATTCAGTGTTTTTGTCAAATGCCAAATCTTTTTTTTTTTTCTTTTTTTCTTTGGTGATTCGATGTTAGTTGGCACTAGTCACAGCAAGGCGAAATGCCAAGATGGTCTACATTTATATGCTTGGAAACTCCATGTAATATCGTTCAGTGGTGCTCTATTGTTTGACATTGGGATGATAAAGACTTACTTTAACAACATCATTTAGATAGATTTTCACCATGTTCACATGCGTTGTCCTGTCGTCTATTGATCTGATTATTCACCATGAAAGATCGATCAGCAAATTCACTAAACAAGGATGTCTAGTTCTATTTTGTTTTTTTATTTTAATTTATAGACAAGTGAAGAAAAGAAGAAATTATGCCTAAGCTTCCGTTGTTACTTCAGCAGCAGGAGCGGGTCTGAAATCTTGAGCACTGGGTTCAGTGACAACAGTGTCATCTTTAGGTTCGAGGATAGTGACAATATCAGGAAGACATTGCTTGGGACCATTACGGCCAGTAGGGTCGTTATCCAACATAATCTTGACCTTAATGCCCAAAACACCTTGACGCAAATCAACATGACGAACAGCAGTGGTGATGAAATCACGAGCAGGGTTACCAGAGTGAATCATAAAACCATCAGCAAACTTCATGGCTTTAGCACGGGCAGCACGAACTTTACCAGAAACAACGACTTCACAACCCTTGGCACCAGATTCCATGACAAAACGAACAACGCCATAGCATGCACGACGAACAGCTAAGCCATTCAGAAGCTTGAACTTGACAGACTCACATTGGGCAATGGCACAGAGACCACGGTTTTGAACACGTTCGGCATAAAGTTCAACGGCATTCTCAGGGAACTTGAAACGCTTTTGAACAAGAGTGGTCAATTCACGAATACGACGACCTTTTTCACCAAGAACATTTTGTGTGTGAGTAGCACGGATGATAATTCTACACAAACAATCCGCATTAATGGTGATAATTCGAAATAACTAACAATCGCATATTATCTTACTCGGTACGAGCAGGAGTGACACGAACTTCGACGCCAGCATAGCCATCTTCAGCAAGCTCACGAGTGAAAAACTCGTTCAATTCAGCATAAAAGACACCGTCAGCGACCTACACATGCACATCGTGTATATTCGTTAAATGACATGGATTCTTTTTGCTGTATCATCGAAATTTCAACTTACGAACTACAAAATAATTGAAAAATAAAGTTAATATCGCATCCAACATAATGATGGGAGAGACGTCTATAATACCTTTCTCTTCTTGGAGATTTGAGCAGCCATGATTATTTATGTGTTGAGAAAAGGAGGGATGGATGGATTCTCTGAAGCTGTTGCTTGGCCATGTACACTCAATAATGGCAATTAAAAGTGCCGGTATTTTGTTTGTGTTCCGGTTCGAGGAATATATTCTAACAAGCATAACATTGCTCCTGTTTCTTTGAGAATCTTAGTGACCTATCAAGCCATCTTTTTGATGCGTAAAAAGCCTATTAACGTATCTTTGGAGAACTGTTATGTACAAAGTAAAGGGCATGACACCAATAATTCTTAAAAGCCTTTCATATGAGTGCTTTTTTTATGTTGTTTTGAAAAATAGTTAAACTCTGAAGTTCTACTTCTTGATATCCTATTTTTGACCTAGTCTAGGAACTAAGACCTTTATAGATTTAGACTAAAAACATACATCAACGTCGATTACGTTCTCTTTATCTTTTTTTTCTTATAAAAATACAATACGTAAAATGAGCCAACCAGCGCAAACTTTAGAGCATGCTTCTGAATCATCGATTAAAACTGAACAACAACGACTTCGCGAGGAAATTGCTAAAATAAAGCGTGAAGAAGAAAATCTTGAAAACATTAACAAAGACATCAAGCTTAACTTGGCAGCCGTTGATGAAAAAAAAAAAGAGCTTAGTTCTTAAACTTGGGCTTTGTTTCCGTGGTTCTCGTACTATTATTGTCCATGCGTACCTTTATTGATAACTCCCTTCGCCGAGTATCATAGGCACCATCCAACTTTACTATATATTTATAATATATAGGTGATATTCCTAATAACAACATTTGTATGAATAAAAATGCGCCCCTTATTTAGTTTGCAAAAGCAAAGTAGCCTAACGACAGAATGTTTCGTTTTAACCAGTGAAAGAAGAAGCTTGTCCTGAATGCTCAAGCTTTTTATACATAGCGTAAGATTTACGCATTTTTATCTCTTGACAATATCTCATTATCAGGCATAAAATTTTTTACCAGTTTTTCTGTTGGAAATATTTCTATAAAATTAAGGGCATACGGAAACAAGGCTTATTTCTTTTTAGTAAAGGATCACTATTAGTTATACTAGATCATATACGAATATTGAAAATTGGGGAATTTCTCCATAGTAATTCGTTATACATCATCAGCAAGATGCAAAAGACCTATATAGCTTGTGGCGCTCAAGATTTGCAGTAGGATTGAGAAATCATAACAAGAAACATTTATTTTGTTGCAGGTAAACTGATAATGTGTATCCCCAGTGATGAGCACATGGAGTCTTTCTTGGAGAGATTTAAGAAACTTCAGTTGAGGGCTGAAGTCAAGGACCCGCATGTTGTTTGCACGGTGGTTCTTGATGCGTTTCCAGTGTCCTTCCGTAATGTAATGTCTGTATCCATGTTGTTGCTCCTGGTAAACTGAAGGGTAGGGCGTCTACGCTCGTATCTGATATGGCCAAGGCCTCGGTCCAGGATAATGCTGCTACATGGACGGCTTTGAATGCCCAAGACTGTTAGTTTGATGTGAGTTTTAGTGCAGCTCCAGCTATTAAAACCAATTGCATATGTGTTCCTATTGTGGATCCAACAGCCATCACAGCTGTCTTTGGAGCAGCAGCAACAGCAAGACGATAAGATTTTTTCTACACTATGTTGTTCACTACATTCCCCAAAACCATGAATTAAGCAAGGATCAGAGATCGAGATTGAGCGCTTTCCAAAGATGCAATGAACGAGCTGTTCATCTCGATTTCATTGCTTCTACAACAACCGACTCGAACTGCTATTGAGGACGTATCCCTTGAACTATCCCCGTCTTGAATAATTAACTGGGTAGTCCAGGGATGCGCAAATATAATACGAGCGGCAGTCTGGAAATCCCAATCATGCACTCGGTACCTGCAGACTTAGCTGAGACCGAGTCTCTCCTTTCAGAAAGTATAGTAAGCTGCACAAACAAGAAGGGGGTCATGATTTATATTGCTGATTCGTGCAAATGAAATGGAGTCTCGCTAATGCAAGCTATTAAGGATGGTAGAAAGATTATTGGAGGACATGGGCTTATGGAAATGGCTTACTATAGAAGAGCTGCATCGATTCTTGACATTTTATTTAGTGGCACCGATTTTAAATTGGTAGCGTATTTGTTAAATCCATATGAAATGAATTTTTTTTTAACCAGCTAATTGGTACCTTAACAGTAGCAA
Organism: Parasitella parasitica; assembly: GCA_025201805.1. Classification (NCBI taxonomy): domain Eukaryota; kingdom Fungi; phylum Mucoromycota; class Mucoromycetes; order Mucorales; family Mucoraceae; genus Parasitella; species Parasitella parasitica. The sequence continues at coordinate 9,362 of MU619334.1, forward strand.
AAGCTGATGGATAGCATGCAAGACAGCAATTGAGCTGAATAAACAATTATTCAATGATTCTGATGTGTCTACTAGCTATCCGCGAAAAAATCGATCTATTACTGAACTATACATCGGAAGATGTAGAGCTTTCCTGGAATCAGCGGAAGGGAGCTAATGTTTCAACGGCAATAGCTATGTCGTAGCAAGCTAAAAATATGGAAGTCTATGCAACTATAATCAACCACAGTGTGTCTTCAGTATTTGCTGACTTGAATCATTGTTGGTCGTTCTGGCTATATGTATTCTATTTGATCATTGCAAGCTCGATAGGTTTAGTTACCTTTCTCAGGAATTTTGAAACTCTTTCTCTGGTTAAAGATACATTGAAAAATCTCTTCATGCTAAACGTATTACACATCTAGTATTCTTTACATTGCTAGATTTAAGAAGCAACCAACTAATGCTTGAATTACTTTTAGTATGTCTACTCTCAGATGGTCCCGATCAATTGTACCAAGCTTGAGGTCACCTCCATAGCTTCTTTATCCACCCATGGAAAGTCCCATTAACAATCTTATCTACTTCAAACTTACAAAGAAAAGGGTTGGATCTGCCTATGACTACGAAGCGGCTCGATCAAGCCCCTCCTCTCCTTGATTACCGTTCGTATTTAGGTGATTATATCCTCTCTTTAAAATTAGCATGATTATATCCTCTAAAAATTAGCATACAAATAAAGGCTGAATTGTTCCGGGAAGGTCTGTAGTCTGCATCTGGATTATTTGAGCCAACATCTTTTGAAGCTTCCGGCAAAAACGCAAAGAAAAAAAGTCACCATACTTTCAGATCGAGGGCTAGTTCATTGATAACTATAGGGCAAGTTAACAATAGAAGAGATCCTTCTTTTAAATCGTTAATATGGGTAAAGTGTATACATCCATCCATCCATGTAATCATTGATATCTAACCAAAGTTTCCTCCCTATAATCTTCTATCAAATTTCTGAATGGTCAGCTGTCGGCAAGAATAAGTAAGTGTCATATTAGATCTCATAAAAAATCTGAAATAGAGCATTAAAACGTTATGAATAGGCGTCTTTCAAAGGGAAAGAAAGGTTTGAAGAAGAAGATGTAAGTAGGAAACCGGCTAGATTTCTGCTTTTGTGTATAGTTGAAAAGCATTGGAAATGAATGCAGTTAGTTGGAGATGATGTCTATTCGATACAGTAACATTTTATCAAACAATATCGCAAAGTTCGATATAATCATCGTTGCCTCTACTCTTTTCAACTAGTCCAAAGCAGAATCGTTTAATGTAGAAGGATTCTTTGGTTGACCAACTTTTTTTTTTTTTTTTTTTTTTTTTTTTTTTTTTTTTTAGTGTTGACCCCTTCACCCGCAAGGACTGGTATGATATCAAGGCTCCTTCCATGTTCGATGTCCGTCAAGTCGGTAAGACTCTTGTCAACCGTACTCAAGGTCTCCGCAATGCTAACGACTCTCTCAATGGTCGTGTTGTTGAGATGTCTCTTGGTGATCTTTCCAAGGATGAGTCTCGCTCTTTCCGTAAGATCCAGTTGAAGGTTGACGAAATCCAAGGTAAGAACTGTCTCACCAACTTCTACCGTATGGATATGACCACCGACAAGCTTCGTTCCATGGTCAAGAAATGGCAATCTTTGATCGAGGCTTTTGTCGATATCAAGACTACCGATGGTTATCTTGTTCGTATCTTTGCTGTCTCATTCACTTCTCGTCGCCGTAACCAAATCAAGAAGACCACTTATGCTCAATCTGCTCAAATCCGTCAAATTCGCAAGAAGATGTTCGAGATCATGACTGAGGAAGCTGTTACTTGTGATCTGAAGGAACTGGTTGCCAAGGTAACCTCCTCTGCTTCTCAATCTGCTCAAGACGCTATTGCTGTCCGCATTGAGAAGGCCTGTCAAGGTATCTACCCTCTCCAAAACACCTACACTCGTAAGGTCAAGATCCTCAAGGCTCCCAAGTTTGATGTCTCTGCTCTCTTGGCTCTTCACGGTGGTGCTGCTGCCGCTGGTGACGATACTGGTGCCAAGGCTTCCAAAGATTTTGTTGAACCCGCTATCCAAGCTTCTGTCTAAATCAAACAATCCAGAGGTTATTTATTTTTTCATCTGAAGAAATGAAATAAAAAAAAACCATAAAATGTCGCTTGCTTCTCGTTTCAAAAGTTTGTTTTATTTATTTGCGTGTTATGTCAAGTGAGATAGTATAAAGGGGTGTAAAAATCCAAACAGCATTTGGTAGATTATGATACAATTCATGACAACAATAGTGTTTTGGAGATATCTGTGTAATATTAGTTGGCGGTTTGCATTTACAACAATATAAAAACTTACTTGGAGACAACCGCATCTGGGTTTCTTCCTATAGTAACTAGAAACACCAATGTAACCAGCACAGGCAGGTCTTGCAGTATAGTAAGGATAGACTCTGGGCGTGTGCGTGTCCAACCAATGAGTAAATTCTTGATGAAGACGACGAGTTTTGGGATGTGATATGGTAAAAATGACACTAGAAATACCAGCCACGATTGCCTATACTTGTAACTGTTCTGAAATAAGGGCAGATCAGACCGTGCTGCATTACGAGCGCAACATGTCATGTATAGCCAAACGCTAAAATAGAGTGCAAAGACCACAGAAGAAGGCAAAAATCCAAGTAATCCAGCAACTATACTTGAATGAGCAAAGAAATGATGCTTAGATGACGTTGATGAAACGGCATTCTTGCAGCGCATAAATCTAAACGGTAAACTACAGACGAAGACCAAGGTAGAAACTACAAGCCAAATTACAGCGTTCATGCCGACACCAAGTACGAATGCTAGGATCAATAGACCACCAAGAAGCCAATCGTTATTGCCAAATAACAAATACTTTAGCGCAAACATGTGGGTAATTCGTATATAATTGGTGACAGCCACGGCAAAAGCCAGCAATGCGATTAATTGCACAAAGGGGCCCTTAAAGCATTGAACTAAGGCAGCTGGATAAGCAATGAATTCGCGCCTTCCATTTACAGCATATGCATTGGATTGAGTCATTAGAATAGTTAATGAAGAAACCCAAAGAAAGTTAACCAAAACAGCACCGTAGCGAAGAACGCATCTACCTAATGTGCCGTACCAATCCAACTTGATTTCAATATCCATAAGCTGCCGATCTGCAAAGAATTGAAGTGATAGCCCGTGATGATCAGGATCTATTTCTTGATGAAAGGTGATTCTATCCGACTGGTTTGCTTGTAGATGGCGGTAAAATTTGGCTTCCATGTTGTTTGCAGTCTGCTTCATCATAGGTTTATATAGACCTTGACCTTCCATCGAGATTATGTTGACATCAAAAGCAAAGAGTGCGTTGCGAATAAACGGAAATACATGTGTTGTGCTATTGGGGTTCACTTGAAATGCAAAGCCACGAACCATGATACTCCAAACAGTTGTGTCATGCACAACTATTGTATCTCGATATAGCTGGATAAATGCGTTCCCTGAAAGTTGGCAGTGTTGAACAACTGCTAAGAAACTATTGTCGGCAGTATCAATCTCTAATAATCGAAATGGCGTAGAATCAGCCAAGTTGTCTGCAGCTGCCGATGGCAAGACTGTAACCGAAGGGATGGTGTAGTTACAGTTTTTTTCGTCTCTACACAAAAGCAAAGACCAGCAGTGATCATAGATTCTGTTGATATTTGTCAGTAGCTGTGATTTTGATGGAGGCCGAATCAATGTAATTGTGCCTTCATGTTCATTGAATAAAATGGGATCGCTTGGGTTGACCAATGTGTCATGTTTAAGATGCTCAAGATTGACTTGAGTAACTTGATTGCGGATCACTGAGATATCTCCTCCGTCCAAGAGATTATGTTTGTAAATGCGCATACGATCGTTTACTGTTGTATCATCTACCGCCTCTAGCAATGTCGAAGCTAGTATACGAATCAATTGATTGCACCACAAGATGGCCATGTGATCTGCTCCTGTCCAAACGCCAGGAATGGATGTTGTGAAGGCCGTAAAGCCATGTGTCACCGGTATAAAGTTAGCTATATCTACGCTATCTGAATGGACGATATTATCTAGCGCTCCTCCAGCAATTGAAATTAGTGTAAGGTTGTCAAAGGTGTTTTCTTTCCAAAATTGTGTCAGTTTCTTGTATGTTGTGTAAATTGTTGCGTCTAATAAAAGAGGAGCAGCTATATGAGGTGTAGCGAGTGTGATCATGTTGGTAATACTATTTGGAATATAATTGGGCAGCATAAACATGGTGCGAGCAACTAGGCCACCCATTGAGTGGCCTATAATAATAACAGACTTTGGTGGATCCTTGTACTGGTGTCTGTATAGCGAGAGGATGCTTTCAATTACTTGGTTCATGTATTCAGCTTGGTCGAGCAACGTTTGTCCGCTCAAAGCTGATAGTTCCTCATTCAAATCAACTATTCATGATGTCAAAATCAACTCCATAAAGCCAAATATATATAATTACCAGTAAAATAATCGATATTGTGCGCTGATTTTCCCTCGTGATACAAATGCGTTGTCGCCGAAGCCAAGGATCGTATTTGCTTATGGCTTCCCGCCTGCCCTGGAATAAATACTGCAGGTATGCCATACAGCTATATCACACAACAGTAACAGATTAGTTAGCTTTCTGTTTGGCAACTCTACTGAAATATTACCTGATCCGAGCTATCCAAATGACTTTCGCGATACAGATATAATTTGTACTTTTTTGAAAAGACGGAATTCGGCTTATCCACAATTTCTATAAAACTGGGATATGCATAGCTCATAACGCAGGTTTGAAGCTCGTGTCTCTGCAGCGTTTTGAATAAATGGAAATAAAAGCTATCCATCATGGCAAACAATACTAGAGATGTGACAGTAATTAGGGTAGTTTGTTCCAGTCTTCTTTCTAGAAACCTCGAGCTTAGTAAAACCCAACATATTTTAGCAGAGAAAGCACACCACAAATGTGTTTGCTTCCTAATTGTTGCCATGCATTTTAATACCCGCAATGTTTGACATGTTGAATAAGATAGAAAGAAATTCAAGTTTTATTGTGTTTGTTCTAAATGATGGTTTTCTTTTGATGTATTAGAAGAAGAAGAAGAAGAAAAGCAAAGAGAGATAATGGAATGCATAACAAAAAGGTAATAAATGATATCTATAAAGTAATTGCAAATGAAAAATTAATCAGATTCAGTGTCGGGCTCTTTCACACCGCCTTCAATCAACCACTTGAGATGGCGAGCACGACGACGTTCTTCTTGTAACTTGATATCATTTCTGGTCTTTTTCTTCTTTTTGGAGATCTTTGCCTTGACTTTTTCTTCGTCAATGGCGGTTTCATCATCCACAGAGGATACACCATCCTTGTAAAGTTTACCGGCAATTAACTTCCAGTTTTCAGGGCACAAAGCGTCCACAAACTCGTTGCTGTGAGAAATCATAACAACAGCACCGTCCCATTTTTTAATGGCTGTAGCAAGACCACCAAGAGCTTCACGGTCCAGGAAATTAGTAGGCTCATCGAGCACCAGCATATGACAGTTGTTCCACATGGCCGCAGCAATGACAACCTTGACCTTTTGGCCCCCAGAGAGGGCGCCCATTTTGGTGAATTGAGCAATATCAGGATCGAGGCCGATATCACTAAAGTGTTGGCGAATATGAGGAATCGACAATTCACGGTACAATAAACCTTCGCGAGATGCTTCTTTATCATCAAATTGTTGGACCAGCTTTTGGAAACCCAAATCAAGCAACTTGTCACGAGAGAACCAACTATTGAACTTGTGAAGATTGTTCTTCCACTTGATTTCATATTGAAAAGTCTTTTTAAGCTTGGTACGGCCCAATAATGATTCAATTTGACGTTCTTCACCGTTCACAGGGATAAGCTTTTCCATTTGCTTCAATTCATCATCACTCCAAGCACGAGTTTCCTTCTCGGCAACTTCTTTATCCTCGCCAGTAGAGTAACGCCATTGCAAATAGTCAGTGGGTGTTTTTTCAAGATGTTGATTCAAATGGTGGAATGCATGTTGAGCAACGTAGCCAATGCGCAGAGCAGGATGACGCCAGACTGTACCAGTTTGTGGAACTGTCTCGCCAGTCAGCAGCTTGATCATGGTAGATTTACCAGCACCATTGGGACCAACAACGGCAACACGAGAAGAGAGAGAGAGCGAGGCAGTTGCGTTGTAGAGGGAAGGCGTCTTGTTACCAGGGTAAGTAAAGGTACAATCGGTGATCTTGAGAATAGCCTTTGTGTTGGATCGCACACCCTGCAAGACAGATGGCTTGGGGAAGGTGAATTCGATAGTGGAGGCATCAAGACTGTAGTAGGTACGAGCAGCAGGATAAACAGCAACAAAGTCAGAGAGGTTTCCGTGGTACAGACGAAGCTTCCTCTTTTCGTAATGAAGGATTTGAGTGCATACATTATCTAAGAAACCAGAGTCGTGAGATACAATGAGACAAGTAACTTGGCTTTGATCGTTCAAGTAGTCCTCGAGCCATTTGATGTTATCTACGTCCAAGTGATTGGTAGGTTCGTCCAACAGGAGAATATCAGCTTTGGAGAGAATAGCACGAGCAAGTTCAAGCTTCATCTTCCAACCACCAGAAAGCGCAGATGCAGACATTTCAAGACGAGCATCATCAAAGCCAACATGACGCAAAGACTTTTCAATTTCTGAGCGAGGCAATCCCTTTAAAAGTTTATCGGCAGCAACATAATCAACAATCTGAAGAGTAGGGTCAGCAGCTTGAGAGTTGTAATCAACCAGAGCAGTGCGAACTTGGTCTTGAGATGGGAAACCTTCAACCTTGCCAGCATGGATGGCATTCATCAAAGTACTCTTACCAGCACCATTTTGACCACAAAGACCATAACGTTGACCACGATGCAACTTGAGTCTAGTATGGCTCAATAAGAGACGGGTACCATAAGCAAGCGAAAAGTCCTCAACATGGCAAATTTCCTCGCCTTCCTGCTCATCGATAGCAACATCATCGGTATCCTCATTGCGCTTTTTGTACAAACCATGAATTTCTTCAAAAGCGCCATCTACAACACCAGGAATATCAGATTTCATGATGAAAGCTTTAAGATAGGGAGCAAAAAGTTGTTGCCAGCTCTCCTTGACAAAGGCTTCTTGACGTGACAAGTCAGCGGCAATGGCACCGAGATAGGAAATGTATGAGATGAAGAAGGAATCCAAGAAACCTTGAGCCTTGGTAGCAGCCTTTTTGAAAGCAGCTGTAGTTTCTTCAATGGACACTTCTGTCAAGGTACCATCAGCATCAGACTTTTCAGTTGCACCACCAGCATCAATCAAAGTCTGCTTTGCCTTGTTTGCCAACACACGAATTTCAGGGAAAGCAGCAGTATCAGCTTGACGCTCAACACCAGGATATAGTTGAGGCAAAAATTGAGCAGCAGTGCGAGGGTCACGGACAAGCTTACACAAATTATCAGTAATGACTACAGTTTGACGCAAAACAATGGTAGAGCGTTCATTCAAAGCACGAGTCAAAAGAGGAACCATGATGGCCAAAGTAGGGCCATTGACCTCGGCAACAAAGGTGGTTTGCGCAAGCTTTTCAATGGTTTGAGGCACCCGGGATGGATCGCCCATACAGAGAACAAGGTCTTTCAGATGACGGTGTATATCAGGATTACCACCAACACTACATATCTTCAACATGGCTTTCTCAGCTGCGGTGGCTACCTCCTTTTTGGTCTCGGCAAGACAGTCAGACACAGCAGGAATGATTTCTGGTAGGCATTCACCAATTTGCTCAGGAGCCTTCTCAGTGAATCTCTGCAGTAGCTTGAGAGCACCAATCTTGGTTTGCCATTTCTTTGAGTTGCCATTACCAAACCCCATACCTTTAATGAGGACAGGCAAAAGAGCCTTAGTAGCTTCAGCAGGAATCATATCGATAAGCGTGCGGCAAGCAGTTTGAGCAGCATCCTGGACGACAGAGCCTTTATCAGCGTATAAATCGAGGAAAGAGTCCAGATACTGCAAGAGCAGAGGCTCAACTTCATGCGACATGACCTCCATCATGGAATTGAAGCCGATAAGGCCACCTTCCCTTTCTAGACCAGATTTCTTGTTTTTGGTTGATGCAGAAAACTTTTCGAGGATGCCATAGGTTTTGATCATGATCATGCCTTTGGTTTGGACTAGTTTAGCGAGTTCCTGGGCTGCTTGCTCGACTTGTTCAGAAGTGGGAGCAGTGTTGATCTTGTTAAGAAGGTCAGCAACCATCGTTGCCTGTTCATCTGTGGTGGAAACCATCATTTACTAGACTTCTTTTTGTATTTTTCAAGCAAGTAAAGTAAAAAGAGTTGTAGAGTTAATTTGGTCAAAGACAAGGCCAAATGATACGATTTGAAGAGAAAGGATAACAACTAAAGAGGAATCAGAAAAAAAAAAAAATTTGCATTTTGTGCTGTATTCCTCATCTTAACATCTCCGTTTTTTTTTTAGGGCAATCATGATACGACACCCAATCAACTCAATTATAATGCTTCTATTTATGTGGCTTTTTGGTACATGTTCAAAGAGAAAGAGTGTAAAAGCCCGTAAGAGCGCTTCAATTTTTACAAACTGAGCAACCAAATATCAGCCCGCAAGCCAAGTTAGCATTGGGTTCGACGTGCACGAAAACAGATCCCCCAACAAGGCAACGTGCTGTCTACCACGAGCGGATGATATGCATTTAATTACGGATTAACTGATATTTGACTCAGACTCGAGATAAGTTGATAATCTCGCAAATCATTCTCATAAATGCTTATCAGAATTATTTGCTTCTCCTTAAGCTATTTTACGCATCGATTACCGGATCATTTGTCATTCCAAAAGAACTGATATACAACCATCCCAATTTTGATAAAAATCCACGTGCTTTTTCTCACAGTGTAAAGAACCCTCAACTTGATTATAGTTTTATTTATCTCGTAAACCCTTCTGTAAGGTTTAAATAATGGTTATAAAGTGCATGAAAACTGGATATGTCGTAGAGGGGCACAAAAGCCTTGATTTTTGACTGAGGGTGGTCTCATCACTCGATGGTATTGTGCCGCGAAGGTATTAGAAATAGCAGGCAGCTCTTCGAAGTGAGGGATTTACGCAGTGTAGCATTTATTTCAACCAATAAATATGCATTATTTCAGTTTTTATCGCTGCATGCCAAAATCTTACGAAGCTACTTATGGTACCTTCTTACTCCCAAATGAAAGCGAACAGCGCAGTAGAAAAGGCAAGATCTGTTATGTAGTATAGAGCCCAGTAGCTATTTTAAAAAGCACAAAATAAAGATATGCCATTATTTATTTGTTTATTGACATTAAAAAGAAAAAGAAACGATATGCAAGAGTTGCCCAAACTATTTATACTTTTGAGTGCAGACATCAGATGTTGATGATTATGAGACGTATAGTTAATGTTGAACCAGTAGACAAAACCAGTGTCAAGCCATGTAATGCCAAGATAAAGTATTAACAAACCAGATATCGACAGGCGAAGAGGAAGAGAGAAAAACCTTGAGTAAAGAATATAGCCATGGTAGAGGAAATACCCATAACATCGGTAGAATCATTTGCATAATTGAGAGATATATACACGCCGAATTGGTTCTCAGGCACAATAGTATAGCAGCATCGCTACATTGATAGACTAAACCTTAATATGACACATTCGTAATTGATCATATTCTTGATAATTCTACATCTATAAAATACCCTATACCAGATCATCTGGACTTCGCATCCAAAACATGCCCAAAAAATAAAAGAAGATAATAATGATTCAAATTATGTGGTATTTACTTCATTTACAACTGAAACTACTGCATGAAGTTTGTCTTTTGAGGTCATGATTTTCGACGTGGCCTAGCTATTGCCTCATATTAAGACATGTCCAAGCCATTTATGGTGCTCAATAAAGACACTCATTGCCAACACAGATATGGTACCGCTCGGTTTCAAATATTGTCTCAAATCTTCATTGTTATACATCTCGCAAAACTATTAGGTATATCCGATATGTGTCCTGAGCCTTTTATGTCACCACGCAATAAATTAAAAATCAAGCTATATAGGTTACAAAATTATCTATATACATTTTTATACTGTCATATTTCAAATGTTGTCTAGGCAACTTTCTATTGCTTCTTAAGCAAAAGCACTTCTGTTTTGAGCAGAACATCCTCTATAAGCTCAACGAATCGATCAATCACATTGATACCTTTATATCCATATTAGTTTCATAATTCACCATGGCTAACTTCAGCGCTATTTTTTTTCACATTTATCATCAGTTCTAATGACTAGTGATTAGGTGTATTACTGGATGACTGGTGATAAACCATTTTATCAATAGTGATGCTTTTATCACAAAGACTAAATTCATGACCAGCGATAAATACGATAATCGCTTGCGATTAGCAATTAGCAGCATTGATAAATCAATCACTGGTAAAACATCAGTGATTTTGCCTATATATCAATCACTACTGGATGATTCGTAATCATAAAAAATATACTGCTGATACTGTTCATCTACTGAACCATTGATATACATTTATTGCAAAATTAACCATAAGATTGCATGTATAGGACTAGAGTTTTTGTTTTACAATTACAATTTTATTTAAAAGTGAATATATATTTTCAACTAAAGATATTATTGAGATTCATAGAAGCATATATATTAGATGGAAGATGATATATATGAACAAGAACAATTAATGAAAAAGAAATCGTATTATAATTTTATAATGAAATATTAAGACCGTATAGAAAGACAAAAAACAGAGAGAAGCATCATCATTTCTAAAATTGATACTGTATATAGAAAGCAAAATTTAGCTTTGTAGATTACATTATAAAAAAAAAAGAAAGCGGCTTACCATCATTAAAAGTATACAAATTAGCAAAATCTACAATGGAAATAGCACATTTTGAATAAAAACGACGGAACATGACATGCTATGATATACAAAATACTAACCAGATTTGATGTCAGTAAAGAGAAGTGTAGATATTTAAAGAGAAAAAAAACAAAGGAAAAGCAAAGTGTGCAGTATTTATAGACTCGTGCTAATATCAAAAGCAAATCTAAGGTGCACATTTGTTTTCAGTGATAGCTTTGAGTAAGCTGTGATAAAGTAATCAGTTGCATTCTGTGCAAAATATCAAGTATTCTACTAGTTATTTCTATGTGATGTAGTATGTGCATGATGAAAATTTCCTATTAACTGAACAACGTCTTTTTTTATTGTCTTGGTGTTACTGTGAAATACATTCACTATGATGATCTGCATTCCACTTCTAGATTCATCCAGTTACCCTAAATTGATATAGAAGACTACATATGCGCACAGATAATAAGATGTGCAATAGAGATTTATACTATATAAGATATAAGCTAGAGATGGCACCATTAGGATGGATGACGCTATAGACTTATACTTATATCTGGACACGAGCCTTAGACATTTACTAGATTTAGTATATGCTGCAATGGAATGGTATAACTAAAAGCGCATAACTGAAAAAATAAGACTCAAATGTCACGCATAGTCAATTCATGCCATTCGAGTTCGCATAACATATAAAGTCATATAAATCAAATCGAATTGCAAGTACAATTTAAGACTTATCAATGAATGTCGTGTGAAGGAAAACACTCCTGATCAAAGTGCTTTTTCTTACACAATAAACATTTAGAATAAGAATTATAATGACAAAGATATCAATTATGGCAGCTCGTCAATCAATGAGTTTTTCCCATCATTCCAGATAAGGATATCTTTAACACAATAACTAAAGTATGACGATAGCCATCCTAACACGGCCAACTAATGTTACGCAAATCTCCATCAATGGTGAAAGCATTCAGCATAATTCGCTTCTCCTGAAAACCTAAAATTAAACGACGACAAATTAACGCATTGACTCTCGGATCAAAGTTTCATACATGAGAACTGATATACAACAATTCAGATCCTATAAATATCAAGATGTTTTTCTCTAGATAAAATCTGAGTATACTTTTATAATAAAGAACCCCAAACTTGAATATAATCGTAATTTCATATCGCTTTTATTTTTATATTTTTTCTTTATTTCGTAAATCTTTCAAATTTACTGCATGTGCTGCTAGCTTATGCCATATAAAATGTATGCTTCAGATGCGTTTTGTTCCCAGTTTCTAGATACGCACTATATATTGTAATTGAACCTCTTCTTGCAAGGTTTCGAGGCTTATTCAAAGAATACATCTAGGTCAGATTGCAGAATGTCGGGAAGACATCCTACCCAATCTTCTTTTTAATGTAAAATAGAAGAATAGGTCTGTCCTGGAAATGCTGTGATTTAATAAGGTTTGACACTTCTTGTCAAATATCAGATGTTATGTTGATAAACATTAATTGGGATATATTTTAGAATAAATAGAAGAGGTCATATCTTATGTCCATAAAGGTCTTCGGTTTTGTACTGGTTTTATTCAGAAAAGTCTTTTTTACTTTATATAAATCATATTTACACAACATTACGCTGCGTCCTTTGGCAATGGCACAACAGTATACTTATAGCCATAATACTAGCTACAGATACATTATGTACAACAGACTTGCGCAATATGTGCAATGCTATAGATATGCTCATTGCATTCTATAGACATGCTGCATATACCGATATATGCTAAGATGAATATCAAGAAGTGATATACTCTCAGAAGTACACGTATAATGAATATAGACAGAATAAGACTATTCTAGAAATGATATGAGCTTGTGGATTGATATTAATAATCTTTGTATAGAAGATTGTTGATCAGGGTACCTTGGATAAAGTCTATCTCCTCACTCAGATAGATTGAAGTGTCATCTTTAGTCTGCTGATATTTTGGTTATTAGCACAAAGTTAAGATGCTAGTTGTGGAATCGATATAATTGTTATATGAATTCATGGAAAAAAATATAACAAAAAACAATAATGTCAACTTGATAAAGGTGTAGGTTTTTATTATCAAATCGACAGGTGTATAAAGCTCCAGTTCATCTACTGTACAAAATACACTTATCAATTATTTATAGATAGCATTCTAACAAATATTCGACATCATTAACAATTTCGAAGCTCTGGCTCAAGATACGGTATGCCAATAATATCAAACGCATCTTTCTCTGAATGTACAACATATTTTTTTCTCTTCCCATTTTGTTCTAAATAAATTGCTTGACTATTAAGCAACAAATGCTTTTCCTGCAGTTGGATAAGGAAAATGAATATTTCGCCAATGCTCATCGACATTCCAATAATAGTTCACCCACCTTTTTTGCATAATCGCGAATTGAACGTTCGAATTGTTTTGAACCAGTCCAACCCAGAATTGCTGTACCAAGCTCATCTGGCCGAACACAAATTAAGTCTACTTGTCGATGAATACCTGTGGAAGGCTGTAAAAAAGCGCAAAAACACTAGACGAAAAAGTTTCATATCAGTATATAATTGTCAACGAATGTATAGCGCGAACCTTTTCAAAGCTGTCAAATACTTGTTTAGCACCAGTAGACGGTCTTTCGACATGGCGCGATTTTTTTATTTCTGTGGAATTCCATAATTTGTATTTGAGATAGTTTTTTTCGACGAGGCGTTGGGTAAGTTTGTGCAGGAGACCTTTCAAAGCATCTGGCTGCTTGGATGATATAATCAAATCCACATCCCCGTTTTTTGGTTTGCCACGACTATGTATGCGCATTGACAAATGGTTAGTCTGCATAATTTCATCGGTTTTGAGACTAATTAGACTAGATACCGGTAGCCACCCACAGGTACAACAAAGCAATCACTGTTAATGGACATTATTTCTTTTGTGACAATTTCAATAATTTCTTGGGCATTTTCTCGATCCATCCTTGAGAAAAGATATGAGTAAGGCCTCCAAAGCAAGAAAATACTAGACAAAACTTACAATTGATTAAAATCTGGAAATAATTCGATGCCTAGTCGAACGGTTGCTGTCAGTTTAGCATTTGCAAGCACCTCTTGCAAAGTTCTGTATCCCATATCCCACCAGAGCCTGGCTGTTGTGACACCAACACCAAAGACCTTGCTGAATAAACTTAATGTCCTAAATTGCTCGTCATATCTCAATTTATCCGCTTCTTCTATAGTGCCCGTCTGCAAAAACACTTTGATTTTCTCTGTCATCTTCTTGCCCACGCCTAATGAAAAATACATGTAAATGATCTTGAAAAAGTAATCGGTGTATATATACCTATTATCTTTTCTGCTTCTTTTGACGATTGTATTTCTCGCGGATAGGCCTGAATAAAAAAAATGAAAAAATCAATGTATTGTTTGTCTTTTTTTTTTTTTTTTTTTTTTTTT
>MU619334.1:23820-41496 GCA_025201805.1 Parasitella parasitica
TTCATACCTTAATTGCTGAAATTGCATGGCGGTAACTCAAGGATCTCTTTGGTTCATTGTCAAGATGTCTCTTTCTTTCCAACAGTAAAAGCAACGAAATAAGCTTTCTATTGAATTTTGGCTCGTATGGTGTTGGCCGGAGGCATTCGTATTTTGAATTGATGAAACCAGAAGCGATATCGACATTCGCTACGATAAATTCGTAACATTTTTAAGTAATGCAACATATATGCGGTGTCTTAGGTGCCATACCTGCCTCTCCTTTCCTAAGTGTTATTAAAATAATAAGCTATTTGCTTTATTCTAAAAGCGGGCCAAAAGATGTTTACCTAACGATTTCATCATCAAACTGAAGCTCTTCGGGTGGTTGGTCTTTGAATCTTCGATTTAATATCTCTGAGTCAGATGAGAAAGAGATGGTTGTTGTCGCCATAGCTGGTGACGACGAGGAGAGCACAAAATCGTCATGATTTGAATCAGAGGAACGTAGTTTTTTTCTGTCTGTTATAATGGTGTATTTCTCCAATGGCAACAGCTGCTGATTCTTATCACTAGGTTTATCGTTTTACAGAGGGATCAATACTGCATGAATTTATTAAAAAAAAAAAAAAACTAGATCGTTTACCAGTCTCGAATCCATTGTATATCAACCACAGGTATCTAAACAAGGATAAATAACATGTTAAATCAACGCTACAGCAACGCATTGCATTGATGAAGACCTGATGGTTTTCCACATTTCGACTTATCCTTGAAGAGGATTTCAATACGGTGAAAATGTGGGTTGAATCTGCTTGATTCCGACTGCTTTTACCGCCTATATCATTACAAGATTAGTACAAGTTTTATTGTTTTGTGTCTTTGTTGCTACCGTTCTTTTCAATCAAATGTGTATAAACCCCAAGTTCGTACTCGCTCAACTTGACTGAAATAATAAAGCCTCGTAAACCCTCGAATATTTTTGACATTTTGAATATAAAAGAGAAGAAACAGGATCGTACACTGCCATTCAGCTTTAAATACCCGACTTTGTTGTTTTATCCACGAATCAACCGTATCTAACAATGTACAGGTCGAAATCAGCTTTAGCATAGTCGAAATGAACAGGATGATTTGATGCTATTACAAAAAAAACGGCAGAGAACTTGTTTGTCTTTATCATCTTTTCTTTCGCATTCACCTTTTTTTTTTTTTTTTTAAATATTTCAGTATCAAGGATTTTTCAGACATTATAACGGCATGTCTCAAAATGATCCAGACGCCGTTTGGCAACTCCATAAAACATATTTCCCTGGTAAGCTATCTTTTTTGGGCTAACTTTGCACAACGCCAACGTTTTCTGCGTTACCATATCCGTAGATGTAGACACCTCCAAGTCTACTATTGACCCGATTGACGCATTGATGGTGTACTCTAATTGTATTGCAAATGACTCGAACCAAATAGAAATGGTGCCACAAGACAATATGATACATGTGGGCAGCGTAAACTATCACCCAGATGACAATCTACAACGGAAAACATGTTCCTCCGTAGTCAATGAGGACAATGTCAACGTCGGCTTTATTCAAAATTGGAGCAGCAATGAAGGCTTACAGAGCACTAATACTGGTAGTGTTGGGCGCGCAATTGTGCAAGACAATAATGCTACTGTAATCAGTAGTAAAATAGCAGAGACAACCAACTTGATCGAGATAAATAGTCCTGCTAACCATGAGTGCGAAATTTGCATCATGAACAGCAGAGACCGTGGCCCATTTGATAGAGTCAGTGTTTGCGGAAATTGTCAGGATCAATGGATCGGTTTTTTCCCAAGGAATGCTTTTAAAAAAACTATTGATGATAACGTATCGCAGATGCTTCAGGATCAACAAATACGATTGACCCGCAACATGGCACAAGAACTGGTGGACGACTACGGATTCGGCCCCAATATACACGGTTATCGCCGCCACCGGCCTGTGCTGATTAATTTCCATCATCAAGGCAATAGCAAGAAGGATTACGTTGGCGTCCTACATGAACAGAAGCAAGGAAAAGTCAAAGTCTGGGTTCCTGACTTTCACATGTTTGAGTGGCTCCCCGTTGGTAGTCGAAGGCTCAAAATAATGACTCCACATGAAGAAAAAGAAGCCAATCAGCTAGCAGGTACTATCGATACTTGTGTCAACGACGAAGCCTCACATTTACATGCAGAAACTCAACAAACGTACCATGAGCATAGCAAGCAGCAAACAGGATTAGATCGAGCGCCGGGTGAAAATAAAGCAAGACGAAAAAGGAAAAGAACAAACAGATCAAACGTTTCTGCTCAAGTATCGAATGCTGCTGCTATTGACGAAAACTACTTGACTATTGATACGTTTTCTACAAAAGAAGCTGTGCATCCGTTTAGTGACAGCGAAGGCTTCATCCCAAACTCCCATGGCTATACTAAAAACCAGCCTGTGCAAATTCTGGACGTTAAAAACGGCAAAACCAAGGGTTGGTGTCATGGAACGCTGGTAAAAATGCGGCTAGGTAACGTCAAGGTGCGCTATGAGAAAGGACCCGACTCGCACGAAGAATGGCTTGATATTGGCAGCCAAAGAATAAGGTTGGCTGGAGATGATGGTAGCTTTACATCCGAAGAATGCTTAATGTTGGTCGATGTAGACAACGTTTCTGAACATGAAGCAAACAGCCTAGGGAAATTAGAACAGAAGACTAGCGACGTGGGTAGCAACAGTCGAAAACAGAATAACGCTAGGCCGGTAATGTCGCTCCGCATAGCTCAACTGAAAGCATCTGGAGCTACGCACTTTGCACCCAATGTCTATGGATATTACTACATGCAACATGTTACAGTCTTGAACAACGACAAAAAATATTATGAGGCGAGGATAACAAGCTTACAAAAAAACAAGGTTAAAATCCATTACTGTGGCTGGATCGACAAGTTTGATGAGCTAATGCCTCTTGGGAGCAAAAGAATACAAGTTTTAGACAATGATGAGCAGATTGGCTGTCTGGAACCAAACTACCGTGAGCGCTTTGAAGGAATGCTACATGTCAATAACCCATCTTGTAAACCTGATCAAAAGAAGAAAGCTATTGCTGACGACTCTAACCAGTGTCAAGAAGCAGAGAGCAAAGGTATATAAGCTAAAGTTTAATACTTTTAAAATTGCATACTCAATTATTTATAATAGATATCAATGCGTCAAACGATATCGCCGTGACCCAGGTTTGGTGTAGTCAGTGCACAACAGAGATCAAGCAGTTCCGATACTATTGCTCTTACTGTGAAGGCTCGTCTTCCACCGCTCCAAACAATGGCCATAACAGCCAGAGTTTCCAGCTATGCCTTACTTGTTTTGATCACTGCTTTCCTAGCTGGCACCAGCATCCTCGATCTGGATTTGCAACTCAAGCAGTTACCAATAACCTTCAGCAAGTGCATGACTCAGCTATATTGTGGGAGCAAGACATTTTGCAAGAGCAAGACTCCAATGCTGACATGCCGCTGGAAGCCAGCAAAGTATTTACAGGTATCGACGATATCTCGACCCAAGACAGACATGGCTACTTGTTTCTTCAGAAATGGAAAAATAGAAAGATGTGCGCGTTCTGCAACGATGACGAAGAAAATTCTCAAGAGCTTGGGTCGTTTGTAGGACCATTCATTAGCACGATTATGAAACTGGGGCAAGAAAAAAAGCGTGCTTTCTGGACTCATCACGCTTGTGCTCAATATTCGCCCGAAGTCGTTTATTCTGCGG
Organism: Parasitella parasitica; assembly: GCA_025201805.1. Taxonomy (NCBI): domain Eukaryota; kingdom Fungi; phylum Mucoromycota; class Mucoromycetes; order Mucorales; family Mucoraceae; genus Parasitella; species Parasitella parasitica. The sequence goes on from MU619334.1 coordinate 27,582, forward strand.
AAGACGGGAAATGGTATAATGTTACTCGCGCCTTGATACGAGGTCGAAGCATGGTATAGTTTGTACTAATTGCATCAAGAAAATTTGCTAATTAACTTGAAAAAAAAAAAAAAAGCGATGCCATTTCTGTAAGGAAAAGGGTGCTACCATAGGATGCTTTGACTCCAAATGTTCTAAAAGTTTTCACTTGCCCTGCACCAAGAAACCTGTCAGTAATTTCAAGAATGGTGTCATTTTCTGGTGCAGTGTTCATGAAGCAGTGCATGAAAAAAAAGGTAAGTAAAATACCTATGCAGATGGGCTGATGTTACTGACGCTGAATGGAATAGATGCTTATATCAATGTTTTTCATTGTGACGCTTGCAGTAAGCAACTTTCTAAGGATGAGTCCTGGTTTACATGTGAATCATGCTCTTTGGTCAACTATTTTTCTTCCTTTGATCTGTGCAAGGAGGTAGGATAGGATGCATAGAATTGAAAAAATTGGCTAAAAACAGTTCATAGTGTTACAATAGTCATAGTATACATGAGGGACACCATCATGATAAATCTGATTATAAAGAAACATGTAATGAAATCCAAGTTTTTGAGTAAACAATCAATATTAATGTGTGAATCTATAGCTTACAAAAAGATAGAAGAATTAGAATCCATTCAAGAACAAAGTACGTATATAACTTCCTCTGCCGCCATTTACTCATCAAGTACATATTTTTGTCGCTATTAGCCAACAAGAATAACCCAACGAAAAAGACTCGATTATCTTCTCGGCGTCCTCGCAAGCTTCCTAACGGACCAGTAACGACAGAATGTTGTTACTGTGGCACATCTGAAGCAGAAACATGGCGAAAGGGATACGATGGAGGTATTACAATGTGTGAAGCATGCTTTGGCGTGGTTTATACCAAGCAGTTAGCTCAGCAAGATGGCTCGTTTGTAACCGATAATTACGCTGCCTCTATTGAAGATTACTCTCATAAACCTTATTTTACTCGGGACACATTATGCTTTACAAAGCCAGTAATTGGACCTCGGCTAACTAGTTATGAGCCCCTACCAAATCAAAAGTTTTCGCTTACATTTGACTCGACTTATTTTGACATTCCTGGGAGGGCGCCTCGTTGGGCAACGCATTCTGGAACAGATTATCATGGTTTGTAACCTGACATGGAGTGTTATACATTCATAAACTTGAGTCTTACATGTTTCATACACTTTAAATATGAACTAGGAACTTGGCTGCCACAAACGGTTCGCAGGTATGGAATATATACAACTACTGTAGATGCAACTGACTGGAACATCACTAGAGCCTTGTTAAAATATACCAAGAAAAATGAGCGAGTGCTATCTAATTTCTTGGGCAGAGGTATAAAATTGGTCTAAACGATGGTGGTTCGAACACAAGTTTCTCATCGAATGGATTTAGGAACCGATGCCATCGAGTGTTTCTTGTTACAACGAAAGTAAGCACTCATAGCTTGTTTGGAATGATTTGTTTATGATAACTCCTGTTTATATTCATATAAAGATGCTGCGGTATTGATATTAATCCGGTAAGGCATTAGGTAATTGTGTGGCATATAATAATGACTGACTCATCATGTTTTACTAGGCCGCTGTCGCTTTATCTCAACGCAATTGCTGCTTCCAAGTTCCAGCAGGCTTAACATTTGCTGAATATAGGCCAATTATTGCGTTGGCAGATGCCCGTCAATTAAATGGATCTTTGTTTAGTGATGAATCATATCATCATATATTGTCACATCCACCATATAAAGACTGTGTTGCTTACTCTACACATTTGAACGGTGATCTTTCTCGGTATATACTAATGAACATTTGATAGATATTTACATGTGCTGAAACGACTTTATTTTTATCTTTATAGTTTTACTCAAATTGAAGATTTCAAACAAGAATACACTCGTGTCATCCAAGAGAGTTACAGGTACTTGGAAAGTATGCTATTTTTTAAAAAAAAAACCAGCGACTGACTAGACAAAACAAGAGTACTCAAAATGAGCAGAAGAGTAACATTAGGCATTGGGGATAATCGAGAACACTGCTATTATATTCCAGTCGGTTTTCATCTGATACGGCTGTACATTGATCAAGGGTTTGAGCTAGAAGAGCTGGTAAGACAAGAAAAGAGTCTCAGAAAAGAAATCTAACATTATATGATGCGTAAAGATAGTAAAAAGACAACGATATTGTTCAGCATTTGGCCTTGGCACATATTTATGTGTTCAATTTGATTTTCTGATATTTACGCATGAGTTCATCGCTACATTCAAGAAAGTCCCTCATCATCAAATCGATAAAATGGCATTGGAATTGGATGATGGTACATTATGAATACTCAAATATGAATTGCTCATGATTTGAACTGTTAACTTGGAATTATAGAGCCCGATATAGCTAATAGTTACAACATCACTTTGTATGGCATCCCACCTTCTGCTATTGTCAGGAAGAGCAGAGTCATGGGAACAGTGTGGACCTTCAAACCATCAACACGATATTCATTTCAGTTATTATGTGTTAGTCGAATGATTGAAAGATTTGGTCAAGATGACTGTAATTGGATACACGTTGAATTCGTAATTGATATGTCGAGACGGGAACATGATCAACTAGAGGAATCAAGGTCCAGTGAGAAATTACAAATGACCATTAAAACTTTTACGGAAGGTAAAAAAAAAGCATCTAAAACAATTAATCCGATTACTTAACACAGTATTTCATGTAGTCGAAACAATCTCAGGTTACGAACAAGCACGACAAAAAAAGATTCAAGAAAATAACGAAATTTTACTCAAATTGGTGGGGGATTTTTTTTTTCTTTCATGAAACATATGATACTAATCATGTAAAAGGGTCTTGTTTCTGATCTGAGCCAGGAGTCTATTGTAAATGACAGTATCTATTGTGACATCATGTTGAACAAGAAACCTTACATCCGTGCTGATCTGGCTGTCATGGCAACAGGCCACCTTGAGAACCTATCGTCAAAACAGATCAATTTCTACCGGAAATCAATTATCCAAATTGCTAAAGATGCCATGATTCAATTGACAGTAAAAGGCTTGCTCATCATTGGCACAAAGGACGTTCGAGATGAAAAAACAGGCAAGCTGTGGCCAATTTCGATGCTTGTGCTAGAAGACATTGAAAGAACCACTAATGGGTTGAAATTAAAAGAATTGGTAACTACGGTTCCAGAAGGCTACTCCAAGAATAGAGACAGTACGGTAGAGCAGCAAGAACAAGAGCAAGTCCATCTACCAATTGTTCACGCTATTTATTTAATTTTCCAGAAACAATAAAATCCGAAACGCTTCTATTCTTATAATGGATAATCCATCTTGGTTGGTAAAATTTCATACAGCATGATCAAAGCGAGCTCGCTCTCCCTTTCTATCTTTTTCTTTTTCTATTTTTTCTATTTTTTTTTCTTTCTTTATCTCTTGCTATCTTGTAAGAAAAAAAAATGTCTTTTCGAGTAGAGTTTAACCAAAGCATCTATGAGCCATGGAGGATCGAATATGTCGCATTTGACGCTATACTGAATGGATTGAAAGAGATATGTGAAAGCGGACATTGGACAAGACAAGACGAAGAGGATTTTGAATCTGCTATTCGACTTGAAGCGGGAAAGGTCGACTTGTTTATTAATCGTAAACAGCGAGAGATCGAATCGAGAATTTTGTATTGTCAACGATTCTTATCGCAGCAAGAATCTATGAGTGAAGCGACTCGCAATTCGACAGATGACACACTCACAGACATATTAGCCGACATCTATGACTTGACCGAGTTTACTCGATTCAATTTTAAAGCATTGGAGAAGCTAATCCAAGAGCATGACCGATTGACCAACACAAACAGACAGCCTCTTTTGGTAGAAGTGTCCCGAACACGCCCCTTGGACTGTCAGCGATTTGACGGCATTTTGGTCCAAGCGTCTTCGTTACTGGATAAATGCAGAGATAGATTAGCAGTATATGACAACAATAGCACCGGGAGCACGGCGAAAACACGTCGACAAGATGTCTTGAGCGCCCGATATTGGATTCACCAAGATAATGTCACCGAAGTCAAGGCTATCCTGCTATTCAATCTACCTATATTCGACCACGACTCGTATGTACAGAGCGAGCGAACAGTGTCCTACGTCTATTTGGACAACGCTTTATTCAGCGAATACACGGCTCAACTGCAATCCGACAATGGCACTGAACTGATTACATGTCGGTGGGATGGAGACATCGACTCTGCGAGCCAGGTATTCGTTGAAAGATATGTGTTTGTCAAAGGCGGTTCCTCGACACAAGAAAGCATTGCGATAGATAAGCATCGGTTGCATGACTTTGTTGTTACTGCAAGTTACTCGGCCGAGGAATATGCACAAGGCCTGAAGAGTGTGGGCTTTGATCAGAATTACGTTGATTCGAGTTACACGATAGCAAAGTCCATCCAGGATTCTATCAGTGCGAAGCAGTTAAAACCCAAGCTACGGATCCATTTTAACCGGCTGCTATTTGAGGCGCCCCACGACAAGACTCTGTCTGTATCACTTGATAATGATGTAAACCTGGGTGCAACATTGGACAAGCCTAATAGTAGTAGTGCAGATTGGCTCAGCGATAACCATGGCATTTTGGATAATAGGCATCGGTTCCCTCATGCCATCTTGGAAACTCGCTTGCTGAACCAAACCCCTCCTCTATGGCTGTCGCGCTTGCTCGAGTCCAACTTGGTATATGAGGTACCCCGCTTTTCGATTGGTTTGCATGGCATTGCGCATTTCTGGAGTCCGCAATTGCCATTGCTACCATGGTGGTTAACTCAAATCGACATTGACATCCGCACAGGCAAAAAACAAGACAGGTTGTTAGTCGAAGGCGCAAGCGAGTATTCAGGTTTAACGCGGTCCAACAGTTTGCGGCCATTGGTTGACGGGCAGTATCGCATGGGCTATCTAGAAACACAGCTGCAAAAGGCCCATCCTCAACGACAACGATCCATTCATCCACACGACTCACAACACAGTAACCGCCATCAAAGCATCGTCATCACAGACGAGACTCTAAATTCAGTTTTGGATTCCAAGGAGAAAGGCCTAGAATATGCTGTGCAACTCGAGGATGCTAATGCAAGCAGACTGACATTGCAGTCCACCCCCACAGCAACCGACGAGCAGGAAGGATTACGATCCCGCAGCAGCATCAAATCGCAAGCACCGGCGCAACATTTCAGTGATTTCTACAGGCCTCAAGAGGGGGGTTCGCAAGCGTACATGCTGCAGGACCCACACACAATCAAAGACAACGACCAGATGCGGAAATCCATGCTTACAGAATTGGCACAGGAAAAGGAGGAAAAGAAGAAGAAAAAGAAACACAAGCCGCCCCAGCATACGATGGAGCCAAAGCTGTTCTTTGCCAACGAGCGAACCTTTATCAATTGGCTGCAGTTCTCTGCTTTGATTATGACAGCTGCGTTGACTTTGCTCAATTTCGGAGATCATGTTAGTGCCATTGCCGGCGCTACGTTTTTTGGCATCTCAATGGTGATTGCGTTGTATGCCTTCTTTAGATATCGATATCGTGCATATCAGATGAGCACTCGACCGGACATACGATACGATGACCTTTTTGGCCCTGTTGGGCTCTGTTGTCTGCTACTGGGGGCTATGGCGGTAAGGAAAACAAAAATGTAGCCTTAGATGGTGGATTAACACTTTATGTAATAGCTCAACTTTGCTCTTCGCTGGCAGCATCCCTCTGCTTCTGACACTTATTTGGGTGTAAGCAACAAGACAGACGAGCAATCCAGCAGCAATTCCTGATTCTGAAGCACAAAGTTATAAATAAAAATGCAAATAAAAATGCTATTTTTAACAAGAGCGTGGTGTTTGGTTTCCATGACAAAAAAAAACTGCCCTTGATTTAGCCATGATAGAACTTTTTTTTTTTTTTTTTTTTCACCCAAAATTATCCGTTAATGGCGAGTCAATCTTTGGGTGTGTATTATGTTTGATGGTACCCGAGAATGGACACGTTTCATCTTACAAAAATATACTCCAAGCGATCTGTTTAACCGCAACATTTGAAAAACCCAACCACGGCTGATAGACCACGGAGTTTTTTACCTGGTTTCATACCAGCGAAAAAAGAACCACAAATTCAATTATAAATAGGTTTTAATCACCTCTAAAACCGAAAAAAAAAAAGCGCACACACACAACCACACACACACACATACACACACACATATTTAAATAAGTCGCTTTCTTTCTCTTGTTGTTGCTCTTTCTCTTTTTCTTCTTGCTTGAAATCTACACCATGAAATTCGCTGATCAACTTCAAAAAGGTATCTTTGCTCCTTGGCGTCTGTCGTACATGAATTATGACGTCTTGAAGACTGAGCTCAAGGCAAGACAGCTTGATCACGGCTGGACTGATCAGGATGAAAAGGATTTTATTCACTTATTGGAAAACGAACTGGAAAAGGTGTATGATTTCATCACTGCAAAGCTAGGCGAAGTGGAGGCAAGAATCAGCTACTGCGAAAGAACGTTGCAGACATTTATGAACAACCCCTCGTGGTCGTCTGAGCAAAACTGGAATATCATGGACGATGCCCTCACTGAGGTCCTGTTTGACGTTAATGATCTTGCCAAATTCACCCGTCTGAACTACATTGGGTTCCAAAAGATCCTCAAAAAGCACGATAAATGGACTGGTCTCCACCTCCAACAAAGCTTTATCCCTCAATTGCGTGCCAAACCTCTTGATAAGCAGCGTTTTGATGTTGCCATTGTCTACATCTCTGCTCTGCATGATCTCTGCCGTCTCCAAGGAAAGCCCCGTACCGGCAATGCTGCTGCAGGAGGTGACCAGAATGCCTTTGAACGCGCCACTGCTAAATACTGGATCCATCCCGATAATGTCACAGAAGTCAAGTCTATCATCATGCTGCATTTACCCGTCTTGATCTTTAACAAGGACAAGAAGTTTGAAGTCTCTGACTCTGCCATCTCTAGCATCTATTATGACAATGAGGATTTTGATCTCTATACCGGGCGTCTTCAGCGCGATGAGGGTGCTGAGGCTATTCGTTTCCGTTGGTATGGGCCCATGGAGTCAAAGAATGTCTTTATCGAGCGTAAAACCCATCATGCTTCATGGCTGGATGGCGCCTCTGTCAAAGATCGCTTCAGACTGGATGTGGATGATGTAGAAAAGTATGTCGACTATGAATTGACTCCTGACGAGATTACAGAGCGTCTGCGTGCCAAGAATGTGGATGAAAAAATCTGCAAGGATACTGAATTCATTGCTACTGGTGTTCAAACGTCTCTCAAGGAAAAGAGCCTCAGCCCTGTTCTCCGTGCTTTTTACAACCGTACCGCCTTCCAGCTTCCTGGCGATCAACGTGTTAGAGTAAGTCTGGACACTGATTTGTCCTTTATTCGTGAGGACAATATGGACGACAAGGTGCGCAGAGCCAAGAGTGAATGGCGTCGTCCCGACGTCGCCATTGACTATCCGTTCCCTCAGCTGGATGAAACTGAGATTTGCCGCTTCCCATATGCCGTCTTAGAGACCAAGTTACAGACCCATTTAGGCCAAGAGCCTCCAGAATGGCTGACAAAGTTGGTTGATTCTCACCTGGTTCATGAAGTCCCTCGTTTCTCAAAGTACCTTCATGGCGCTTGCTACTTTTTCCGTGATCGCATGCCTTTGCTACCTTGGTGGTTGCCTGAAATGGACATTGACATCCGCAAGCCTCGTGCTACCAACTTTGGTCTAACTCGCTCCAAGTCATTCAAACCTCTTATTGATGGTCAATACCGCCGTGCCATGGAAGCCGAAGAACGCCGTCTCAATGATGTTGCCAAAACTGAATCTGTTCCTGGCGTCAAAGTGAATAGCCTTGTTGATGACAACAAGCAGACCAACAGAACCACCAAACCCACACCAAACACTGATCTTAAGCGTCGCACACCAGCATCAACAACAGCATCACAAGCCAAATAAATTCTTAGATTCATGATAGAAACATAAAATTATTTTCTCAACGACAACTTGCTCCCAACAAATTATCAACTATATATACATTGACCTCCTTTTTCTCTTTAAACACATACAGCTAATCTTTTTATATCTTTGAAATGTATATATACGCCTTGAATATTTTATTATTTTACGTTTTTAACAACCAACAAAAAAAAAAAGAATATATTTATATTTATATATACATTTATATGCATTAAAATTATACATCTCATTTCAAAGAGAAAGAAAAAGGGGATTACCTACTCTCAAAAATAGTCTGTGAAGCCTCTTTATGTCATTTACCAACCACATGATGAAATGATTCTTCCAGCCTGCCTTTGTAATTCTATACATGTTATCATGATCCTTGATCATATCCTCCTGTATTTTTGTGTGCAACGTGTATTCAGAGCGGAACAAGCATAACATAAACGGATAAAGCTTCACATCGATGTAAAAACTCTGTTGACCAAATGAACTCATTGTTCTTTCTTGGCCTGTGTTTTTCAGAATTGCATAGGCACTCTTAGGCTTGATGTGCTTTTTCCTGTACAGCGTTTCCAAAGCAAATGCCCGTCTTGATTGTTTTCCAAGTCTTTATTAATTTTTTTTTATTTAAAATGGAATGTGGGGCTACTAAGCAAAGAGAGGTAGATCAAAGCCATAAGTATTTTCGAAAAAATCATTGAAGCGAGCATTTGCTTCCAATTTAGCAATCTTTTGTAAATCCTCGTCATCCAATTTGATGCTGTGAATATCGAGATTTGACTTCATACGCTCAACCTTGATAGTCTTGGGAATGACAATCACATTATGATGAACAGCCCAAGCCAATAGCACTTGTCCCACATCAAGCTTGTGTTTTTCAGCAATACTAACAATAACTGGATGTTTCATCAAGTTTTCTAGGTGCTCTGTTCCAGGAGGGAATTTCTCAAAGACAGCATTACCAAAAGATGCGTAAGCAATAACCTGGATGCCCTGTGATTGAGCCCAATTCACCAAACGTCTTTGCTGCAGGTAAGGATGATGCTCAATCTCGAGAACGCTAGGTGGGATACGAGCATAACTCAGAAGATCAAGCGTAGACTGAACATTGAAGTTAGAAATTCCAATGTTATGAATGAGGCCAGCATCAACCAAGTCTTCTAATTCGCGCCATGTTTCTTGCAAAGGAGCCTTAACAATGTTCAACTCTTTTTTAGAATTTAAAAAGTTGAGGCCCTCCTTAGGATCAACAAATTCGGTAGCCAGAGGAACTAAATACATAAATAAATGTCAATGACAACCCGCTTCCCCTTGTTTCTTTTCAACTTGCAGTGTATAAGATAAAGGTCGATATAATCAAGGCCATAATTATCGAGCGTTTGTTGGAATATGGGCTTCACATGATCCTTTTCATGGAAAGAATTCCAAAGCTTTCCGACGACTACATTTATTGTATTAGAGCGACATGCCAACACTTGCTGTATTCCATACTTACTGAAAAGCTCCTCACGCTTAACAATGCCATCAGCTATAGCCTTTCTTACCGCCTTACCTACCTCAGGCTCGTTGGAGTAAAGGAGAGCACCATCAATCAAGCGGTTACCAGTCTTGATGGCATTGTAGACCACATCTTCGGTTTCATGGGCAGGAATCCTTGCAGTGCCAAAGCCAACAAGAGGCATTTTATCGCCTGAAGGGTGCAGAGTAACGTATTTGCTGTTGGACATGTTTGTATTTTTCACTAAATTGTGTAGAAGACATATTTCTCAGATGAAATAGCCCATGTTTTAAACTTTTTCAACAAATTCATGCGTGCAAGTCGCAAGTCCCATGGGTTAGTTATAATTGCTTTAATTTGTCATCATTATACTCTGTAATTATTCAGCACACTTTTCCAAAGTGACGCTTTATAATCTTCAGCATCCTTGCGAAACCTTATGATGGTGTAAAGGCATGTTTTATTTGTTGGACGTTTGAAACCGGGCTTGTTACTGGCACGTTGGATGCACTAAGTCCATTAGTGAGTGTCTTTTGTGTACAAACTGGGTACATTTTTTGTTTGTACCAACACCTCATCACCCTAACTTTGCCAGTTCGTCATTCTCACAATCAGTAGTCTAAATAAACATAACGTATATCAAAACATTCAACACAAATAAATGCAATTAGTTCAACTTTTTTTTATATATTGTGTGTAAGAGCTATGCGTCTTCCAAATAACGATATTCAAATCTAAATTCAGTCTTTTTTCGTTGACACCAAGCACCTTCATAATCGAAATAAATATATGTGCCTTGTTCATAATCATCAGTGATTGTTTTAGGCTCTTCGTGTCGTTGGAACCACGTTAAATATTTCTTGTGAAAACGCCATGATTGTTTTTTCAACTCTCTGGCGGCTAAATATTGCTGATAGGTGCCTTGTTGATAGTAAAAAATAAAAAATAATGCGTCCATATCAAACTTCTCGAAAAGACTTGGATTATCAAAAATGGCGAGTGGTTGTTGAGGATAGTAGGCTGGTGTTAGTTGAGGCGTCTGTGCTTGATAAACTTTGGGTCTGTATGTGCAAAACAACATCGAAATCAGCAAGTGCTCAAAGTTAAGCTTACGTAAAAAAAATTACTTACCTTTCAGAGTCTATCAGGTCAGGGACATATTGTAAACTAGCATCCAGCATGCGGTTCGTGTACTGTGTGTTGTCTTGATGTGCTGCTGCTGCTTTGGCCTTGATAGCTTCAAACGAGGCAGCAAGATCAGCCAAAGAAGATGGAAGACGCGAATCTACTTCATCTCCTGGTTGTTGAGTCAAAGAGGCATCCAATGGCAGCTATGAAAAGACAATAAATAGTCTGCAGTAATGGTATATAACATGTAATGAATCTTTACTGTTTTCGCAACGCCATTTGTCAAGCCATAAACCTGCGCACCAGGCGCAGACGATGACATGAGCTTCGATTTCTCTTCGAAGGTGGGAGTCAATACTGATTTGTTTTCTAATGTAGGTGTAGTGTTAGATTTAATTTGATCGGCAATCTTAATAGGTTCGGCCCACGCAGACGGCACAACACCTTTTGGCGATTGCACTACGAATAATCAGTATTGTAGAAAGTACATAAAGGTTAAATTTACCTTTCTCTTTGGAAGGTGTTGGGCTGCCTTCTGATGGCCCTTGAGCATATTTCAAATTACTTGAGGTGCTTTCTGGCGATTTGGTCGGCGGAACACTTGCAGGTACATTTGGGCTGCTTGTAATCGTTGATTTCGCTATGAATTAGAAAGATTAAGATCTGGGATACAACAAAGCATCAATTTGCATTTACAGCTAATTGGGCTACTCGATGGCACAGTCTTTCGAGTAGATGAGGCTAACGAAGAAGTTTCGTCATCATTGTCTTTTTCTTTCAATTTCTTACTTGGTGTCTTCTCTTCCACATCTATTAATTGCTGTTAATAAATCTTTTAAATGTACAGTCAGGAATATTGCACCTTCTGATGCAAAGTGTTCTTCAGTGCCTATATTATACATCTCTTCTTCCTCCTCAAGATTCAAATCGTCATAAACAAGCTCATCTTCTTCAAAATCAGGTTCCTAAACGCAATGTCAAAATCAAATATAAACAATGCGTGTATAACAGATGATGAGAAAGTACCTGGTTACACTCGAGGTAGTACTGCACATCGTCTTGAATTGCAAGAACCTAATCAAAGAAGAGATTAACTACAGATTCTCGGTACCAAAAAAAAAAAAAAAAAAAAGTTGACACACTACTTTTTCTGTAGAAAGTTGGTCATTTTCGAGTAGTCTTAAAATCAATTCTAATCGATTGATGTGCCATCGATCACGCTCAATGTAATGTTCCAATTCGGATGTGCGCTCAAGTTTAGAGGAGTCTTTTTTACCCTTTCTCGAAGTGCCTTGAAGCGTCTCTACTTCAGCTTCTGCCATTTCAATTTGTCGAGATAATTCATCAACAGTTGTCGAGATCCAGTCGCACGCGTCGGCTTTTTCCTTTTCTTTAGGATCCATTTTTTCTCGCTGTAGTAATCCTTCTTTTGAGAAGGCTTTTGTCTTCATCTCACGTTCAATATTTTTGAATCTTTCCATTTCTGATTCTATCAGTTTTCGATTTTCCATCAGCGCTGACTTGTCTTTAATGTCATTAGATGATAACCATGTCTTGATCTGATCACGCAAACGTTGCAATTTCTTTATTTCTTTTTTCAAATCTTGCTCGTACTTTTCTTTTTGGTTTGAATTTGTTGTTGACTGTATCTTGTCGAAAATGCTATCAAATGTTTCCACACCTTCACTCACTTTCTTTAAGACCCGGTCGATCTCGGCTGTTGGCAAGTGTTAAAAGATCTCTCGAGCCAAACATTAAAAAAAAATTTTACATGAATGTTTTTACCTTGCAATTTCTTCATAGACATTTTCTGCCCGATTATTGTTTTCAAGTATGAGTTATTTTAAGTTAAAATGCAAGAATATATTGTAAACTCTTTACTTCTCTTTCTAAATTTATGATTAGAAAGTTATTTTCCGTTTTAAACAAACAAAAGACATCTCTTTCGGCACAACTTTGAAGGTTTTGTTAGGCCACGTTGCAGTGACTGGTTTGCCTGTAGGGTATTGGTGTTTGTACGATACCGAATGTGAAGGGGTTCATCAATCGATCATCGCAAATTGTCAATTAGAATCGATACTGCCACACTATGAGCGTACCAATGATACTAAGAAAATAGTCATCATATATTTTACGTAGTTTACTGTTATCTGACAGAAAATAAAGCTGCTAGACGTAGTGTATTGTATTGTAAGATCTTGCGCATTGGTGTTAAAAAAGCTAGTTGTCGATCATTGTGCAATTTGGTTGTCATGGAAATAGCTAGTCGAGCATCGTATAATTTGGTTGCCACGGTAACCAGGCACTGAATTTTTGACAGATGCCAATCACTCTAGCGAGAAATTTGAATATATTTTTGCTACTAAAGTGTCCAACGGCTTGTTGTATTTAAGTCAACAATCAGCTTATAATCACAATCCGTATAAAGCGTGTTGATTAAGGACTCGGCTTCTTAACCAATCTATCAAGCTATAACTGTCAAAAATCACCACTCAAAAAGATACCATATAAATTCAACTCACTTTTTTCACTTCGAAGATGATCACGTCCACTACTAAAACCATGCAACAAGTAATCGAACATATAATAAATAAAGAAGTATAAATATTTGAACATATTCGAACCAGATTAGAGTCCCTTATCATGTATTCTTATACCAATAAATTGTACCAGGTCTCAAATACTTGTAAGGTCTCTTTATTACTATAGGAATACAACACAACTACAATGCTTACAGACTTGTCGCCATAAAATAAATTTTGCAACGCGTTATACTATCTATGTATCAATCTTTGTTTACCTGTTCATTGTCATTTACCGATTTCCTATGTGTCATCATCCTTGAGAATAGATCAAAATACAACATCAATCAAATCATTTGGATAGACATTGCCATCATTTATAATTTTCTGTTATACAGCTGTTTCGAGTAACAGTTTGCGCCAAATTGTCGCTGATTACTTTTGATCTACTGACAATGTTTATATCAAAACGGGAAGCATTTTCCCATAACTTATTTTTTTAATGCAATATCGATGTAATACTAGATAGAGATTCTTGAAACAATCAATAAGATCTTCAGTATACCTAACAACTTGTCAAGAAAGCATAATTTGCATTAAATGAAACACCCCTAATAGCTTCTTGGCGTGTTAAGTCCGGAGCACATAATGAGATCACATTCTCAAATCAATCATTAACCTACAATACGATCAATGATCTCATTGAAGTAAAA
>MU619334.1:45463-84334 GCA_025201805.1 Parasitella parasitica
TTCTTTTTTTCTTTTTTTTTTTCTTTTTTTATTTGACGCAGCAATGCGAACAGCGGATTGCATCTATTTTTACAAATATAGTTGACATCTTTTTATTTCATTTTAGAGGCAATTTTTGTGGAGCTAACATTATCTGGAATGGTTGTATATAATTTCTCTTACGCTCCTTCAAAACATGACTCATCCTTATGTTTTTGGGTTTATCATTGCACTTATTCAAAACGGCGAACCAGTCTATAGTCTTTAAACAATATTCAAATATCTTCGTCAAGGATATTTTGCTCAGTATTGTACACTACAAAGAATTATTACTCAATCTCAAGCTTTTCTGGCACACAGGTGCAGTAAATTTGGGAATAAGTCATTGAGTTTCTTTATTAAAGCCGTTGTAAATCAGTTCTTTTGAATTGAACATTGATCCAGGAATCAATGAGTTACCTGTCGTTGTTTGATTAAGGCTTTAAGGAGAAGCAGATTATGCTGAAAGACATTTTTATCTAAGAATGATCGGCAAAGCTTTTTAATTGACGAGTTGCTAAATGTAATATCTTCATTACTATTTATTCTCATTGTAAAAATTTGTGAAGGGAAAGTGCTATATCCATTTGAATCCCAAGGTTACCACTCGATTGTCATAGCAACCGTTTCTGATCGGATATAAGCTTTAATGTCATAAGAAACCATCTATTCGGGTTCTTCTACTTATTCTAAATTGTGAAGCTCAATTTAATTGATGAATGATTCACATTCATAATAATTTGCTGATTAAATACAGAAATAAGTCTTGCTTGACTACTACTGTGTTATAATGTTTGACAATTAAATGTCAAACATGATCTGATTGTAATTTATAGATTGATTCATATAGATTTATTCTAATATAAATAGACAGCTTCTTATCAATCAATAAATCAATAGTTATATATCTGGCAAATTAAGTTTTTATTGCTTTCTTATATTTTTTAACATATACAATAACCTGCTGTGCTCATTTTTAAGACCTGGCACAACAGCTTGGAAGGGGGATCCAAGCTTTGAACAAAGCTTGATTTCAAAACGTAAACTTGACTCGGTCAAAGTAAATTAGTTCTATCTAGTGCATGCTTATCAATCCTTTATCGTTTACTTTCGTAAACGATGCACAGCTATCATTTAGGGATTATGTATGCAAACTATGAACTCTTGATCGAAAAAGCTGCACTAATATTTGTTTGACACAATTCTGAAAGACAAGAGTACTACAATATTTATACCAAGTAAGCCATATAGACTGTGGCTATTAGGATTGTCTTCTTTTTACACTCAATTTATTTTCTTTTTACATTCAATTTAATGACAACTGACACTATTTTTCTAACTGTTCATATTGTACCCCACTCCTCAATTGAAAAATGTGAAAAGTCAATCAAGACATTTCTTTGTGAGTCATAGCAGGAGCCATGGATACGCCTTTTAGATATACGAGGTTACCAACAGGCTCTTTAACAGATTTAAGAGTTCTTCAATTTATTGTCAATGAAGCAAAGGTTTCCTGGTGAGTATTGCTGGAAGCGTGGTGGTTAGCTAGTAAATTCAGCTCTTCTTCTAGCTATTTGATGTGCCAAATCTTGATTACAAATTTCAAGTTCCCACTGTAAGCTTTCTTTGTCTGGGGCTGTACTGATCCAAGAAAGAAAGACAACGTCAATGATCTCCAAAACTCTCAATCATGCAATTATGGTTAATCAATAAACCGAAATATTTTTTATTTTTAGAAAGATATAGGAGGGCTTTTTTGTCGTTGAAGAAAATTTTCACAATTTTTTTTTCCCTTTTCTCCCATTCATCTTCATTGTTGCTCAAAGAATGCCAAAGAACAAGCAAATAGAGAAAAGGAAAACTCATGTTATGGTGAATATATAAGTCTATAACTTGCTCAAACATTGTGCATATAATTGAAATAAAATGAAATCAGTCGTTTTCTTTATATTTATCATTCATGTAGTTGTATTTTGATTGGACAACCACATACCTTGAGCTAAAAAAAAAAAAAAAAAAAAAGGCATAGATAGACATAACATACAGCTAAAAAAATCTTTTCTATTTTTCTTTTTCATCTTGTTTATTATCGACTTTTTTCCCCCATTTCTTTCTATTTTCCTGTAAACAACTTTTTACTGATTGCATCTTCAATTCATTCCGTTCGACCGACAAAGATATTCCAATCCTTTCAGTCATAAAAATCTACAATGAGTAAGCATTTTGTTTTATACCCCACACAGACAACAAAGACTTATTTTCATTTCACTTCATCAGTAGCGCCAGTAGCTCCCCTCCGCAAGATTGCAACAGCCACAAGAAGGAAACAAAATATTCCTGAACCTGTCATTGCTGTAGAACAAGAGGACGATGGTGAGGGTTATGATGAAACTGCCGAGGATGAATCGATAACTAGATGTGTCTGTGGTGAATCACGTAAGTCAGCCTTTCTCTTGTATTCAAATGCGTCTGCTAAAAACCCGTCTGCAGACAGCTTAGGCTTGATGGTGTGCTGCGACGAATGTGAAGTGTGGCAACACTGCGAATGTATGGGGTTGGAGAAAGAGGAAATACCAGATGAATACTTTTGCGAACTATGTAGACCCTCTGACCATATTGAAATCAAAAGCTACGACAAGTATGTATATCAGCAAATTGAGTCTTCCACCATGCTCATTATTTTATCATAGGACGCGTAGATACTATAAACCCCGTTTGCCCGTAACAGCCGAAGTTGGGGCAGACAAGAAGACAGCTAAAAGAAGAACTACACTCAATAGTCGAGAAGCCTCTATCTCTTTAGAGGAGGTGTTAGCCTTTAGAAATGCCATTAAGCAGTCGAAAAACTACGGTTCCTCTGATGTGGAGATTACCACAAGCCAGGTTCAGGTTCAGCAATACGATGCTATCCTCGCCATGGACGAAAGCATTACAATTGTGCAAAACTATGGTAAGAACCTGTTAATATCGCATCACACAGGATATGTATTGACTGAAAACGAAACAGAGCAAATAAAGCGACCCAAGCGAGCACCTCCAAAGCAATCTTCATCAGAAGAACAACCAAGACCAAACAAGAAAGAAAAGAAACCCCAACGCCGATATACCCCCAGAACCGCCATTAACAATTCATCATCACCAAAAAGTACCTCCCTAAACACACCATCATCAGCACGTCGTCATAACAACAAAGTCTCACGATCTCGGACCAGCACGCCGCAACCTGAACTACAAACACCCACATCAGGCAACGATCATCAACTATTCGAGCATTTTTCTCAGTTTGCTCGTGAATCTACACCACCGGCCAAAATTCGGCTGCCGTTACAAAGGATGACCATGTCTGAAATGAATAAACGAGCGAGCCAAATATTAGAGTACATTTGTTCAATGCAAGTCGAACTGGCTACAAAACGTAATCGACATGGTGTAGATTCCGATTCCGAAGACGATGATGAGGAAGGAGAAGTTTGTAAAAGACGTCAATTGGTGTCTGCAAAAATGAATCAAGTTATGGCATATGTTGGTGCAGGCACCGATGATGAAAATCGCTCCTCGCCCAAAGAGAAACGTAGGCCAACGCCTATCCTTATGCCTGGCAAATTGGATCATTCAAGTCGCTCTTCGTCCCTCAGTAGTGCAAGTACAATTCCTTTAGATGATGTTGCCTATCAACAGGAGAAGAGCATCTCCCAAGAGACATTGCAATGTCCAAAGGAACCATCGTCTATGGAGATGATGGACAATTTGACAAGAAAAGTGATTACATTTCAGCGTCGATTTGGCTCTTTGGGCGGTTTCAACTTGAATGAGCATGAAGAAGATGACGGCCCTGTAACAAGAAGCAGCCATCTAGGCAGGTGGCTCTAGTAGAATAATCGTTGCTTGACATTGTTATTAACAGCATACGCATTTATTAAATTCTATGTATCAATGAAATGATTTTATTATGTACAAAGCAATACAGATGTGCTATAGATGGTAAATAGATTATCAAAAGTGTCTTTCAAAAATATCTCCTTTTTGCGGTCATAGGTTTGTTCTCTGGAAATCACTCAACCTGTAAACCGGTTCCTTTGCATCTGACTTCGTTGTAGGTCGAACTGTTGATGAAGAAGGACTCATATCGCTCAATTTCAAAGAAACCTCAGTGGCTGTTTTTGGAGCTGTGCGTTTGTTGAGTTCGCTAAAACTAAGAATAGCCTCGGGTAGTTTCTGGGGCTGTGATTGTTGACTGGAATCAATGTGGGTGTTGCTGGCATCATTAAAGTCGGTTAAGCTGAATGAAAGTTCGTGCGATCTTTGTTGAGCAGGGGTAGGATGAGATAATTGAGGAGTAGCTCCATGCCATGTGGAATTTTCTTTGGGTGAGGTGCTGCTGTTCGATGTGGTTGTTTCTTCTTTCTTGATTCCATCTTTCTTCTTGCCTAGCACAGCAGCACTTGTTTCTGCAAATGACTTCCAACCAGCTGTATTACCTTGGACATTCGCTGACATCTTGTTCTTTCTAGAGCCTTTAACTGATGATTTATTACTCCCAGTAGATGCCGAATCCTTAAAACCTGTGCTGCTCCAATCTTGTGGCTGCTGTCCAGTGCTTGAATCGTTGGCAGACCAAGTAGGCTGTTGAAAAGTGTCCCATGTAGCAACCTTCTGTTGTTCATTGTTCCAAGACGACCCAGTTTGCACAGGCTCGGGTGCTTGAGCTACAGTGTCCCAAGGCACTTCGGCTTGGATAGGTTCCTTTTTTTGTGTAGCAGTGTTCCAGGCTAGAGAATCATTGACGGGTTCTTGACGCTGGGTTATGGCCTTTGCTTCATCGTTTTTAGAGAGATGAATGGTGTCAGACTTAGGTTTGGCATTCAATTTTGGCTCAATGAAATCATTTAATGGACCCCATTTGTATATTGGCTTTGGTTCAGACGCATGTGTTGATGGACTTGGTTGTCTATTGACAGCAGGTTGGCTCCAGGAAGATTCGGGGCACTGGTTTGAGGATGGTTCAGTCGATTCATTCCATGATGATTTGGACGGAAATTGCTCAGCAGCAGATTGATTCCAAGAAGGTTGCTTGTCTGCGACAGAGTCATTCCTTGTGGAAAGCCCACCCCCAGCCACTGCTTCCTTGACTGGCTCTTCAATTAATTTAGCAGCTTGCCAAGAAGCAATAGCAGCCTCTTCCTCCTCCTTCCCAATTTTCGGGATGCCCTGTGATTTGGGTATAATGGCTTCAGGATTCTTAGAATCATTTAAAGGGCCCCAAGTATATACTGGGGCTTTTTCTTTTGGTGGCGACATTGTCTTTGCAGACGTTATAGATGCTTCCGCTGTTATTGTTGTCGCTGCAGATTCACCGTTCCAAGGCACATTAGGCTCAGACGTCGATTCGCAAGGTGATGAGTTCCGAGCTGCATCTGCAACTTTCTCGTCAACTTTCACGGGTGGCATATCGTCAATTGTTAATTCCTTGATTTCGTTTACTACATGATTGGTAGATGCAGATGTCTCCTGCAATACAGCCGTTTTAGGTTTAATCCAATCTTCAAGAATAGTGTCATCATTCAAATCATCATCAGGATTATCATCAGCCCACGAAATCGAAGAAGTAACGGGGAGTAAAGATGTAGAAGAAGAGGCTGCTTCTACTGTTGCTTTCATAGCCTCCTTAACTCGATGATCTGCAGTTTCGGCTACTACCTGAGTATCCTCTTCAACCGTTTTTTCTGCATTTTCTAGATAAACGTAAATCAGTGGTTAGGTTAATTTATCAAGCAACCATGTATGTTGTATAAAATATGCACCTTGAACAGGAGGTTTGTATGCATTCCAACTTTCAATAGGTTGCTTAGTCTCGGGAGTCTCATCCGCCTCCTTTTGTGTTAATTCGTAATATTCTTGGTAACGTTTCTCCCGACTAAAGTTTGCCTTATTACCAAAACCGCCATTGCGTGCATCATCAAACTTGTTGCCTTCAAATGCACTGCGATTCAGTCTACCATTGGAGGTTTTGCTATCTTCTTGCCATGTTGTGTTACTGCGACGAAAGTTATTGTTGTCATCATAGCCTTCGCTGCTGCGATCGTTGCTTCCATAATAGTTGCCGTTGCCATGGCGACCATTTTTGTTGTAGCGACTACTAGTATCGCCTCGTGAGCGGTTTGTTGTATCGGGAGAAGTTGCCCATTTGCTGGCGCCTGATCCTGATTTGAGCGACGGTTCTGTCGATGTAAATGCTGTAGTAGTAAATGAATACTCTTTTTGTCTTGTCGAGGATTCACTTGGGGCTGAAGAATATTTGCTGGCGCTTGATCCTGATTTGAGCGACGGTTCTGTCGATATAGATGCTGTAGTAGTAAATGAATACCCTTTTTGTCTTGTCGAGGATTCACTAGGGGCTGAAGCCCATTTACTAGCTAGGCTGCCTGCTAGAACAGGTTTTTCTTTCACCTTTGGAGATTCTTGATGTGCAACTTCTTCTTCTTGAGGTTGGTGGATACTCTCAACTTGCTTATTTTCAGGTTGATCTGATGTTTGTTCAATGAAATTCTCTGCGTCTGGGGTTGAGCTTTCTGGATGGTTTGTTGTATCGGTTGGAATAGACTCCCGAGCAGCCTCCTCCTTAGTTTCTTCTACAAACCTCTCATCTTGCGAATCTACAATGTCGAGCTCCTCATCCTCCTCAACGATATCAGCCCAAGACTTTCCTTGTGGCTCAAAACGGAAAGAGTCCCCCATTAGGAAAAATAAGTAGATGGAAAGAGAGAAGAAAATGAAACAGACGAGAGACAAATGCACAAGAAAGACGTTAGGGAGTTTCAAATGCCATGGCTCCTCGAATGCTAATAACAACGAGATGTTTTTCATTTCAAGTATTAGTGTTTTGAAAGAAGAGAAAGAGAGGAAGCAAACAGTATAAAAGGAGAAATCAATTAAAAAACATAAAAAAAAAAAGGAAGCAAATTGAGGTCAACTTGGTGGGCGTTTGGTATAAGTATCTGCATAAACAAGTTTTTCAGACCGCATTTGACAACTTGTCGACATGTAGAAAAACCTTTTATCAAAAAAAAAAGGAGTAAATATAATTAAATGCGTGTACAATTATGTAGTAAATGAATGATATATAAACTAAAAATTAGATACAAAAACAAGCTCTTGGAAACAATGTCCTTCTACTTTTGTCAGTTCATCGCCAATAGTGATTTCAGCGGTGGCTTTATCGATCCATTGGTAAATGTAAGGCTTGACGATCAAAGATTGAACGAGTTTACGGATAACATAGGGGATCTCAGCCAAAACATCAATTTTCTCAATCAAGGCTCTGGGCTTCGTGGTCATGGTAATAACAACGTCTTTGGGCTCTTGGCCTTCTTCCTTGATCGTCTTTCCCTTCCAGCTGAATTTGATTGTTTGTGGAATATCATACTGGGTATCTTCATCCTTTTGCAAATCCAAAAGCTCGACAGTGTTATCAATAGAGACACAAACCAATTTGTCATTCAACACCAGAGAGCCTTGATTGATGTTGACGGAACCGTATTGCTTGGTTGTTTGGAATTGCATCATGGCAATAGACGCCTTGTCAGCCTGGAAGTTGACAAAATTCCAGTTGGATGCAATCAATTGGGGTTGCATGCCTTGAATGGCGTGAATGAAGATACCATCGCCTTCTGTTTCAAAGACATTTTTATTGACGATAAAAGTACCCTTGACTACACAACGAGGCCAGAATTTGTGCGACACAAAGCCAGCAGCAGATGATTTGTCACCACCAAGATAAGTTTTTCCTTCGCCCACCTTGAAGCCACGATCAACACGTTCAAAGTCCAAGGAAACCACCAACTCTGGATGTGTAATGTTGATTTTGTAGAGCTTTTGTGCGGCATCCAGCTGAATATTGAAAAACTCGGTCTTTACCGAGCGTCT
This sequence comes from Parasitella parasitica, assembly GCA_025201805.1. Taxonomy (NCBI): domain Eukaryota; kingdom Fungi; phylum Mucoromycota; class Mucoromycetes; order Mucorales; family Mucoraceae; genus Parasitella; species Parasitella parasitica. The sequence continues at coordinate 53,405 of MU619334.1, forward strand.
ATTGTCCGAGAGCTCAAACTTGGACGACATGGAGATATTCTTGAAAACACTAGTTTTGCTTTCTGGATCATAGAAGCGACATGTCATTGTAATGGTGGGGTTCCAGAGGCTGAATATTTTTTTAAAATTCAGTGTCCCTTTCACTAATACATTCCCCCCTGACTTACCCAATGTTGGAGTGAATCAATTGTACAAATGCGAAACCACCGCTTCTAGTTGTAACGTAAAAGACTTGATTCTCGGTCGATGAGCCTGAGGCTAAAGTCCAATCAAGATCGTGTTCATCAAGAGCAGTATAAGCTTGGCCATCAGTGATGGTATCAGCTATAGACTTGATGCTGTCGACGGTGGTTCCTACACCAGTGATGTTGGAAACAGTGCTTGAAATTTGAGAAACTATAGACAAGACGACCGCTTAGTTTTTGTTTCAGGCAATCCTCTTTTGTGTTTATAATACTTACACCAAGAAGACATTATTTTAAATTGGAGACAAGAGATAATCAAGAGGAAAATGGAAAAAGAAACAGGTCATTTTGCTTCAGGAAGCTCACTTTATGTGACGTGATGGTTATGTTGATTGGTTTAGGCTTGATTCCTGTGTTCATCTACTATTCAAAGTCATTTGACGTTCTGAAAAGCCTTATTCGCAAGAGTTTCATGTAGTGATTGCAACTTCGAATCTAAGTGGATGTGGTTAATATCTAAAGACCGTTTAAGTTTACTTTTACAGAACTCTTCACAGTGTCCATTTGTGGTAAGGCTTTCAAAATGTCGCATGATACGATACAGCATACATAGGCCAATGGCTCGGAAGAGGATTTTATCAATATAATGTCGAGAAGAGGATAGATGTTGTTGTATCGTATAAAACCAAATTTTCAGGGCAATATCTGTGATATTTTTGCCGACTTCATGTTATATGCCAGAGGTCATTTAAGTAATCGCCATACCTAAATAAAAGAATTTCAAGACTTTTGAACTTTAATAACATATTAAATATCAATCTCTTGTTTTTGATTGCTTCGTCGTTTCTGTTATGACTTTTGATTAGGGCCCGGTTTTATAGCTATAACGATGATGCTTGAAGTCTTCATTTATGTCAGGTTTAAAAGCGATAGAAAGCACAGCTTTTGGCAAAACCTTATTTGTAAGACAATCACCATCAGAATCGCCTATATCAATGCAAAACTCTTTGTTTTCGCTATTTGGTATACAGAAGCATTTTTTATTACTCCATTGCTTGAACAATGATGTCTGTATACATATTTTTTGTAGGTTTGGGAAATTAAAGGAAGTGTCTCCAAGCGTTAAGCTATTATATCGCATATTCATCTGTTGCAGCTGCTGTACATTTGACTACTGATAGGTTACTTACAGTCAAACCTATTACTACCATCAAGTAGCACTGTATCCACCTGGAGACATTCGTTAAATGCAATCATTAAAAACCAAGTGCTATCAGCATTAAATGTATTGAATGTATCCCTACAGACAAACTGTAATATTCCAAGATGCTGACTGGCTCGCTTGATATAATTACTAGCATGATCTCTATTTATTTTACATGGTAGCTTAATCTGATACAAAGTTCCCTTAGATGTGTGAAACCTTGGCGTCGAGTATCCTATATATCTCGGCGACATGAAGCCTAATCAGACTAGGAAACTTTAGAATATTATCAAGAGTGAGTTAATTTGCTTCGAGAGATACTTGAGTCAATGATTTGCTATATTTTTGAAGACAAAGCTCATAGTATTTGTTGCCCAGTAAGCTAGGAATGCTTGATATACGTTTAAATCGTCTCGTTGAGCATGGTAACTTGCAAAGTGCATTAATAACCATCTCCTACAATGACTCGTTGTCGATAGTGTATATGTTTGTGATCTTTGGACGTTTGTAAATCAATTTAGCAATATCTTCCAAGAGGCAAGCCCATGAACCATACTGAAAAGACCCTCTAAATCGTATATCGCGCACCAAAGAACCAAGTTTAACGATGGTGTTGCTTTGAATTCGACTTGAAAATAAGCAGAAGCATTTCACTGAGCCTAGAGTAACCCTTCTATAGAGATGAGGTCTTTCAGCAATGAATCAGGATGAAAAGACGAGAGAGCATTTAATCAGATCCCTCTGTTTCAAATTTTCAAATATTTTTAGTAATACAGCTTCATTTTCTGTCAATTAGTGTTTATCAATAATTTTTCTTGTAGGTGTCAATTTGCTTAAATTGATAATCAATCTATCTTTATTAATTTATTTTGAAAATGTCATGGACACTTATATGTATGCCAGTGATATAAGAAGTGGAAAACAAGAAGGGAAGCAAGGATTTAATGAATTTCAAATTTTGACGATATGTATATATATATATGTATATATAGCATTTAAATTCCAGTACTAATATTGAATAGTTTTATATCAAGCAAGACAGAAACTCGTAAAGAGATCACAATAAATTTAAGCAATGTTGTAGTGGTTAATCCAATCAGTAAAATTGTATATTGTTTTAGTTGACAGATGATCATGAGATACAGGCTAAAGTTCTGTACGCTGCACATTGTAAGCTTTATCAATTATGGATTCAAACTTGTTTGTAAACATAAATATCGAGTAGTAAGTGACAAAAAAGAAGGCCTGATTAATAACTACATCAATTATGAAAGAAAGGTTCAAAAGACTATTGTTGTCGAAAGAAATTCGTACAAATAAAAGCCTTACTTTTTTTTTTCCTTCCACCTTTGTTTCTTCAAGTATATGAAATTATGAATTGGATAGAAATATATGGCTTATGAAGTCTACAGGACAATCTTTGGTGATAAAAGCCAAAGTTGACTTATAGCAATCAAACACAGAATTTTCAAAGTAATCCTCGAGTATTTAATATTAGACTATCTCTTAAAACTCTTTTTTTATACAATGATGTGCAGGTTTGGGGTTATGAATAAGATATATGATATAATGAGGCTATGCGAAGTCAGTGGTGAATCTAAGTGAAATGCTTAATGTAGGAAGATGTTGAGATACAAAGATAAAATTGATGAATCGCCAAACAATGATGTTATTTTAAAAAGTTGAATTAAAACAAATCCACCAAAGGATTACACGCTATCAAAGGTATGTGCTATGAATACATTTATGTATAATGTCATTATTCTAGGATTAGCATGATACGAACTATAACAGATAGCTTTATTATGCTAGACTTGTGGGGAGTAAATCAGAGTTATTAATGATTTGCATCAGATATCAATCAAAGTGGAATCTTGTTGTATATGATTTTGAAATATTCATTAAAGTATTTATCACAAACAAGGTGATAACAAATGTAACAATTACACATGTGCAGCGTATATAATTAATAAAAATATCAACCTTTTATTATTATAAGCACTTTACCAGTACTGTAGCCCATAGCCTTGGATAACACAATTCAAAAATGGCTTGATACACGGCGTTTTTAACGCATTTGTAGTGAGATTTCTGATTCACTTGATTATATTAATAATATAAAACTACTTTTTACGTTCATCTCATTTCAATAAAGAGAGATTTTAACGCTGTAATATAATTTTACATGCTTCATCACGATTTTCTTTTAAACGACCGAGTAATAGAAACGTGCTTGACATTTGAAAATCTTGTGATGATAGATCATGTAAGCTATCAATAAAGAGTGTATATTATACAGGTTAACTAAAACCTCGTTGCCTCTTTTTTCTTCTAAATATTTTACAAACCCAATGGGCGCTCACTATAAACAACAATCAAGTATTAGGTAAACCGTTTTACGTGGCACATAGAATAAACTACATGCCATAAGAGAGTTAGTGCTCATCAATAAGGTTTCCCCAGATTTTGTTATTATCCCCACATGCTTGTAATACAGTAAAAAAAAACTTTATACCCGTAGTATACTTGTTCCTTCTTTTTTTATTTTTATACTATTTTATATAGTAAGCAGGTAGGTCTTTTTTGATTCCACGGCTCTAGATCTATTCTTTTAATTCGATTTTCTATCTGAGAAAAACGAGAAGCTTCGTCGGGAAGAAAACACACGGCTAATTTATACTACATAGCCAATGACAAAAATCATTTCGCAAAAGTAGGGATGAAAGGGTCTCGCTGTGAAAAGCGAGAGAACCAATTGAAACATACTTCAAAGTGTGTATTTCTGAGAAAAATTAGTAATCGAATAAAATGTGGTGACACCAGCCCGATTATGGATCAGCTTTCTATTATAATATATAGATTAATCTGGGTAACTTGGGAACTCTAGTTTCTTTACTTTGGAATTAGGGGCGAAAAGAAGCTTTGTTTAACAAAGTGAATTATAGTTTTTACTCACGAAACTGAAAAAAAGGATCCAGAGGGACCTTCGTAAGTAATCTTTGTGTGTACGAGTAGTGCAGTATGGGAAAATGGGAGTATCGAGTACAATTACACACACGTTTTTCATACCAAGTTCCCAATTTATGCCCATTTCATAATCAAATCCCCTTAGTCCCTACGGAAACAATCGGACGAAATAACTATATTTTTTTATATTCTCTGAAGAGTATGACAGCATGCTATATTAGTCCATGAAGAGTATATAAAGGTATAGATATACTAAATCACATAATGAATGAAGATAATACATCTAAAAACTACGTAATGTCACATCTGGTGCTGATATATTCATGCTGATTACTCATGAACAATCTCTAAAATTAAAATATCTCCACTTTGTTGTATAGCAAAATAGGACCCTTCGATCCCTATTTACTACGCAAACACCGATGGGAAATGGGAAATCCAGGGAAATTTGAACTACGGGGTATTGGGTTTGATTGGGAAATCATTGAATGAGCATTTTAAGTTTCCCATTAAGTTTGTCTCTTTTCCTACGTCTTCTTGATGTTCTTGATTGATCAACCTTGTTGTAATTTGCTTGGACTTTCAGACTATGATATTACCTTTCGCCGGGGATCGGAAAACATGGCCGTGAGAATTGCAGGCTTTAACGTCATCTCCGTCATTCCCATCCTTCTTCTAGTACTATGTATCAGTGCTTTAAAAGATTAGAAGTTCTGTTATTTGACAATCACACTCAAATGCTTCATTGAATTAAGTTTCCATTTATTATTTAGGTGGATATCGCAGATATCCCTGCATTTATCCTGCAATCGGAAAATTTAGAAAACATTTCCCGTTTGCAAGTTGGGATCTGTACGGGAAGATGGACCAAAAAGAAAAAATTCATGTGATGATGAACTGCTATAGGCGTCTTGCTTGTTTTTTGCGCAAAAGTTTTAGGTAATTGACGGGAAAAATTGGTTATATTTAACATATGAAAAGACCCATTGCTCCCTTTTTTTTATTCATCTTTTCTTTTGTTTACACTAAATAATGCTCACTAGCAAGAGCCTATTATTATCCCCTTCTTCTCCATCATCAATCTCAAGCTGTCCTCCCTCTCCTCCAATGTCTTCTTCCTCTAAATCTTTAGATAATGGCTTCTCAAATCTTGAGAAAGTGATCTCCACATATGGAAGTCAACCTGGATTGCTAGAGCTTATATTATCTAGCAAAGTCGAAGAAGATCGCCGAAAAGCTGAAGAAGCGAAGCTTCGTAGAAAAGAAATTGATTTTATGCTTCAAAAGCAAGAGCAACAGCAACCTCTGCAAGGTCCTGAAAAGACATTATTACCACCCATTCCACACAGAAGGGATTTGCTCTCCCCCGTAAATTCAAGCGGCTTCAACGATTCAACGTTACCGCGGTTACAACAGCATCATAACTTAAATCAATTTCCATGGAAAAAATCAGACTCTAATTCTTCCGTAAAGAGAAGAAGCAGCAATAGCATTGAAGCCTTACTAAGCCCATCTCCAAATCCATCAGATTTAAAATTGCCCGAGCTTTCTTCAACCCCATCGTCCTCATCCTCTTCGTCTACCGTTCGAAGCACCTGCCAACTTCCGTGAGTATATACATTTTGAAAATGAAACATCCTTTATGTAACTAAATCACTTTTGTTTTTTTCACTTATCCTAGTTATCCTACCAACAAACGCTCTCGGTCTATTTGCTCATTTGAAGAAGACCACGAATGCCCTACTGTTGGCCGTGCTCCTCCATCTCCTCCTATCGAATCTGCTACGACCACTAGTACTACTAATATTACAAAGCGTCGTCGACGAGAAATGCAGGCAATTTCTACTATAATCGAAACAAGAGACTTTCCCTATAATGACGATTATCTGTGGAAAAACAACGGCAACACTGTCCATAAAAAAACAGGATTCAAAAGCATCTACTACAAGTGTTCCAACAGTGCAAAGGTTAGTACTACTTTATACTGTATATTCGCTACTCTGTTTGCTGACAAATAACGGTGAATTTAGGGCTGTCCTGTGAATAAAACTGTAATGTTCAGAGATAATGGAGAATATCTCATTAAATACAGAGGCCAACATTTGTCTGAGTGTAGTCGCATCAAACGTATTACCGACCTTTGATCAGTCTACCACTTGGACGTAACTGTATATAAATCTATGGTACATATATCGTGATGTGTATACCAGATACCCTTTCTATTCTTATCAAATCCACTCACCCTGTAAAGCTTTATTTATTACGCTACTCTTTTCTCCCTTCTATGTAAATATAAATGCTAGATTTCAATCCCCCGATTGAAATAATGGAATAAAGAATTATTGTAAATGTCTAATACATTAAACGGACGAGAAACGAACAGGCAGCAAGTACGAATGTCCAATGCAATAAATATTTTAATTTTGTGATACAAATGATGATGTATGGTGGATATCCACATTAACACACTATTGCTCAGGTGATTTAAATAACATAGCTTTCCCATTGACCTTCTCCTTTTTCTTCTCTTTGCTTCTCTTTTGCTTTTCTTTCAAACAATATTAAAAAAAAATGATTAACAGACCTAATAACGTACTTGCACACCAACGATACTTCCAGGCTCCTTCTAAAGCCCCTCTTTGGATCAAAGGTCCAAGAGACAAATTCATCGTTACAATTGTATTTGCTGGCCTCGGCGTAGGTGTTATTGGGTCTCTTATTGGCGCTGGAAAGTAAGTACCATTCTCTATTCGACGTGTATTTCACTGTTGCTGATAACTATACATCTTGTAGAATGATTGTTGGAAACAAAAATTAAATTTGCACAGCATCCTATAAAATAAAACGGGGTTCGCTTCTTGTCTTTGAGTCGACTTTTCTTGTTTCATGTGTTGTACGTTTGTTTGTTTATGAGTCGACTAAATAAATGGCTACTGGCTCGAAATAATAACCTGCTTTATGGATTGGAATATAATTTATGCTAGTCGACGGCGCATTTTAAGCGGAACTCAAGCTACAAAAGCGTATGACACGTAGATGATGATTAGGGCAACTCAATTAATGCAACAGAACAGGATCTTGTACAATTAAGATGGAGGAATTATTCTTTCATGACAATTATGTATGGCCCATGCTTCAGGGTTAAAAAAAAAAATAAGCTGATGGCATTAGGTTTGTATTTCGGGGCACTTGCTTAAACACTGGGTATCTGAAAAACGTTTGGTGATGCATACATTTCAAACCAAGTTTACGAGTGTATACTTGTATATCAGACTGGGCAAAGATCTGAACAAGCGTCTTTATTCATCATAAAGGAGAAAAATTGGTATATATCATAGTTTTTAAAAGCAAGTTTTTTGATTATTTTTGAATAAGAGAATGGGATATGTTTGTGTGCGTGTATAATGGATGTGCGTTGCAACAATGATTTTTAATCTTGCATATCATGAGCATCGCCTCCTTGAGACTTGTTTGTCTTTGCCCATCGTAAACCACACGCATTGCATAAACTTTATATTTACAATTAAAAAAAAAAACCAAATATGACATGAAATCAACAACTTACGTCTTGGGGCCTCTGGGACCTCTTCTCCACTCAGGAGCGTCGGTTCTTCCACAGTCTGTGCAAATGCGCTCGACAGCATCTTCATTGTTACGTCTCTGAATGGAAAGAAAGGTAAAAAAAAAAAAAAAAAGTCAATTGCATGTAGCACTCGGATGTAAAGTTACGCTCATACCTTTTTGCCACCTCTCAAGTTTTCAGTTTCATTGATAGTAGCACCCTCTTCGCCAATGGAAGGAGCAACCAAGGTATTGAACAATTCACCTTCAAGACCCATAGAGATACCACGAGAACGCTCACCCAAATCAAAGTGGAGACCAGTGAAGAGAGAAACTGATTCAGAAACGCCATAGGTATTAAGAACACCTTGAGTGTAAACATTAGCAGATGGTGCAAAGAGCTCTTCGAAATCATCTTCATATTCCTCGTCGTCGAATTCATTCTCACCAAACGAGGCATTGTTGACAGAATCATCGCGAACGCTGCTACCGGGGGTGTTTGTCAATGTTTCTTGAGGAGAAGGTTCTTGGTGCATGGGTTGCTTGGGAGCAGCTCTGCCTTGACTAGCATTGGCCTTGGCAATAGCAACCTTGCGCTTCAATATCTCGTTCTCCATCTTGTAATCCAAGAAGGTATCCATCATGCGGGTCATTTCAGCTGGCACACTGCGTGCAGAGCCAAAAAAGCCTTGTTTGAAAAAGTGGCCTCGAGTTTCCAAGGTAGTATACTTTCCATCTTTTCTCAAGAAACGATAAATAACACGCATTATTGAACCGTTTGCTTGGGCAGTACGGAATTCACGGCTGAAAATATCGACATCATCGACATGGATGTATTCCGAGAAGCTGTGGCCCATCAATTCGGCTGGCTGATAACCAAGGAACTCGCGAGAGGCAGGAGAGCAGTACAGCACATTCAAATCAGAGGACAAAACATGGATTACATCTCGAAGCTCCTCTAAAACGTTTTGAGACCAGTTTTTTCTGCGAGTGAATTCGGCTGGGCCGTTTGACATGGCATTAGAGTTTCTTGTGGTTAAAGCTTGAGAAGCAAACTTGTTGATTTGCATAACAGATTGTCCTGATTCCATTTTTGTTTTGGTTTGTTTTTATTATTGCACGAAAAGTAAAAGAAGAGTAAAGAACCAAAAAAAAAAAAAGAAAAAAAAAGGGCGAGATGGCAAATAGCTATTTATTGACTAGTGCCAACTGAATTTTTTTTTTTTTCCATGTCAATTTTCACTTTATACACATGATAAATTCCGCCTCCCAGGATGTTGTACCTGCCCCTTTGTTGTTGTTGTTGTTGTTGTGTTGTGCTGTTATCTCCTTACTTGAATCCTCTCCTTTTTGTCATTTTAAAGCAGTTGGATTTCAGACATCATCTTTAAATAAGGGCCAAGATCATATGAGACACAACTCTCCTTGTTTTCCTGCCTAGTCAATCTCATATATGCCTTGTCAAAGCACTTGGCTACATTTGCCTTGTTTGGCAAAGCAGGAGCAAAGGCGTTGAAAGCTGATTTTGTTTGTATTCTAGATTGATCTTTTTTTCTTATTAAGGTTAGGTTGCAACAAGCAAGATAGAATTGATGTGAATCCCGGAAGTGATGCGCATCAAGGAGAATACAGCTTATATTTTATTTCCATTATAATACCACATCTTTTTATTTTTATATACGTATACACGATAAATTATCTGTCCTCTGCGACCTTTCCCTGACAGATTTTACATCTATGTCATATTTGATAAAAGCTCGATTGATTTGTGCGACAGGCGTGGTTGCACTTGTATCTGTGTGAAAAGAAAACTCCATTGCTGTCTGATCAAAACCTTACAACTTTATGCATAATAATTAGACGATTGTTGTTGTTGGTTTTTTTTTTGTTTTCCCTGTAGTGGCAAATGTGAAAGGGGGGGGGGAGGGGAACGGTCCGTCTTTAAGTTTATCAAAATAGACATTCCTATACAGCTTGTACCTCCTTATATGGCACACATAAAAAAAAAAAAGATTGAACTAGAAGTTTCTTTGATCTTGTTTATCAGACTAAAGTTACGAATTAATCAAAAATGCAGCTCAAACTTTGGTATATATGGTGCTATTTGGGAATCCTGGGTATATATGATATATAAAAACCTGATCATTTGTGTGGGATGTTGAGATAAGCTAACTGCATGCTGATTTAGATTGAGCACCAGGTAATGGGCATAGATAAGTGCTGGGATAATCCGCAAGTCCTAAATTGCTTGGGTTATATTTCCTATTACAGTGAAAAACAACAAGTGCAACGTACTATACAGGCTTTTCATATGCTGTTGTTTCATCGAACTATGGCCTAGTCATTCCAAGCTCTTTTATGGATCAACCCGCTACATAAATACACTTTTTTTTTTCGCCACCTTATATTGGTTTCAAAGAGATTTCGTGGCATAAATCAGGGATCGTCCACTATGCAGCCTCATTTATATTTACAGTGTCAGACACTTTTTACATGTAGATGCTTTTTTTGTTTTTGTTTTTTACCTTTTGACCGGTGTGTGTGAGTAAAGTTATGCATCAAACCTACCAGTAGACGGTCGCAAAGTGCTCAGCGCTGCTTTGAGTAGCCCATTAAGCTAGGAAAGTGGGCAAAGTATAATGAATAGACTAACGTATTCTACTGTTAGCTACAGCCCTTACTTGGGTTCATAAATTGAGCATGTTGAAACCAAGATAATTCATTGCAGCAGTGCGTATTAGGAGTTAATCCTGCAAAATCACTCAAAATTGTCGTTTTCAAATCGCCATATCTCGTTAGCAAGTTGCTTTTTCGGCCTGAAACTAGCAGATTCCTCTTCTTCGACAGAGAATTAGGGATAGGAACGTTTTTTAGCAATTTTTAGGTCAAAAAAAAAACCATTGATTTTTCTCAGATTTTGCCTTGCATCTATAAGGACCAAACTGATCAATTTCGTAAAAGGCAAACTTTCACCTCAAAAATTACATTTTTTACTATAGGGTTTCTAAGCTCAAATGATCCTAAAGCCACGTTTTTTTTATTCAAAAGCTTTATATCACCCAGCAACTATGCAATATGTCGACTTTTTTCCAAAAAACATAAAACATGTTTTTTCAACGTAGCTCCCTCAAAAATGAGCAAAACTTTTTTTAATTTGTACCATCAGAAAGATTGCTTTTCTGTGCATCTAAAAGATTATACTCTCAAGTAACGCATTTGTATCAAAATATTTTCTAAAATGTTCTCGAAGCCAAAGATGCCAAAATTGAATAAAAAAAGTTCTATTTTGAAGATTATCAACTTCAATACCCGACAGGTACATTTCTACAAGCGCCTACGGCATTCAGTGAGCAAAATTACGAGTATATACCTTTACAATAAATAAGTTCATAGACATTCAAATACAAAATATCTGTTCTTTTTATTTATAGAAAACATGTATTTAAGCGTCTTTTTGAAATTGATTGAGCCGAGAATTTAATTTTTTGCCTGCTCCCATACTAGCTTTTGTTGCGCATTATTAGTGATAGCGAATTCCTCCACATGTTCACACTTGATCCAGATGAGAAAGTTGCTTTCGGTCCCCTCATTGACATGTTCGCTCTTTGGGACTTTCCCAATGCTTTTGTTACCTTTTCTATAACTCCAGAACGTGCCTTGGGACGACTCAATCTTCAGAATGTAATTTCCCTCTGGGGATGTTGCCTCTAATAAAAACTTGTTATCCACGCTCGTACTCTCTTGCTGCGAGTCGAAATGGAACGGTGCAAACACTATGCCTATTCTGCGCAATCGGGTAGACGGCAAGAAAATCTTGAGCGTGTAAAGATCGTTATCTGCCAGAATCCAGCTGGAATTGATCATCAAAGTGTCAACGTTTTTCAGTCTGCGAGATAGCGTCGGCAGCACTTTGTTGTATATAATCGACTTTCGGATCTCGACACATGAAAAGGAGGCTGAATTGCCTCCTTCAAAACCAGGCAGGGAGGGCTCATCGCACAGAATCATCTCTCCCATCGATAATGTTGAGCCTTTCCTGCCCTTGAAAGCAGAAATCGCATCGTCCAGAAGCTTCCAGCTTTTATCCATAGCAAGCCATGCAAAGCGTCTTCTAGCAAAAGCCACATTCGCATATTCTGGCAAGTGCTGCGCGCTTAGCAGGTATTCGTAATGCTCGGCCATAAGTTCGATGTTGTGTAATCTTACGTCTGTAGGTGAATACAGCTGCAGCCAAATAGCAATGTCGTCTAACAAACAATCGCGATCAGCAAAGTCTTCTTCAGGTTCGACTTTGACCCAATGGAGCTTAATGGACTTTGATTTCTTGGTCCTGTCCAACTTTACACGCCAATTTGATGCCATATAGTCTCTTTCTTGGTAATCTGGGTACACAGGTGCCACACAGTCAAAGTCTACTTGAAATTCCTTAATCTTGCGCGGCTCCTCCTTCTCCTCCTCCCTGATCGAGCGCCTGACCAAATTATCCACTCTGTTGCGGATAGGATCATCATTTTTGATAGCAATGCATACGCTATAGTTTGCGATCGAGGCACAGAGGTCCAAGTATTGATCATCTAGCTCTGGTGAAAAAAGAGCTATAGTTACGTCAAAACTCTCTAGTGCTTTGAATTTAAGATATATGTATTTAAGATGTAATGCACCCCATCTGGCGCTATTCGTTATTGCGATTTTCTTGATGGTAGTATTCGCGATAATTTTGCTGTAGTCCATGTCATTGCCGACGGCATCTTGTTGAGTATGCAGAAACTCTATTGCGCTTACCGTTTTAGGCACAATGTCAATCACAGGATCTGTGTCTTTGGTGTTATGAAGTAGGCTGATAATAATACGATTCAGTGACTTGAACAGTGGAAGGCGACTAACCAAGGTTTCTTTCGAGTCGTAGTCACCAAGGTAGAAATCACAATCCAGGTGGATTTCCGTCAAAGTGTCTTTGTACTTGAACACTACAAAAGGGTACGTTAAGAGTGCCTTTTGATTTTGCAGATTCTCGTCGATCCTCTTGAGATTTTTAAATCTGTCAGTCAGGAGCAGATGGCAGTATAATTCTGGCTTTTCAGCTTGTCCTTCAGCAATGATCTCCTCAATGTTGAGGCAGTTGCTCTCGAAATAGGTAAAGTATCTTGGAACATCGAACACAATGGATTCTGAAATTTTAACTTTTTTCACTAGAGACCCAATGGAAGGATTGTTTTCGATTGTTTTCATAAATTTCATATGATGACTTTGGCCGAGAATGATTTCACTGTAGAGCAATTTCTGTGCTGATTTACTCCAACTCTTGCATACAAGCTGACAATTAGCTAGGCTCTGCTTTTTTCGGTCATAATCGACGTCTTCAGTAGCATATTGAAAGATCTGGAGAGCTATCTCAAACGGGATTTTCTTCCAACAAGCAACATGAGACATTGCTGTGAATTTGAGAGGAAAAAAAAAAAAAAAAAAAAAAAAAGTGAGAAATGTGAAGAGCCAGTTGTAGTGTGCTTGCCACAACTATTATCATGACTGGGATTTCCATGTTGAATAACGCAGCTCAATCATTAACGTCAATGGGATTCGTATCGAGATTATTGCTCTAAAACTAGACTTTCTGCATATCACCCATATGCAGAATCCATGATTGTTCAGTGAATGGTTTGCAAAGTAATCTATGAAAGCAAACCACATTTTAATTGGTGAACCATTCTCCCAGCAGGGAAAAATAAGCCTGTACTTTTGCGATTAAAAATTTCATTCTTCTCTTTCATCAAAACTTTTCAAATCACACAAAATGAGTGCCTACGGTGCAGGAAAAGCCGTGAGTATAATAATAATAATAATAATAATAATAATAATAATAGAAAAAAAAGAGACGAGAGGCTCTACAGCAATCATCATACTGACAAGAATTTAATAGAAAGATACAGACTTTAGACGTACTTGGAATAAGGAAGAATACGCAGCGAAAGCAAAAGCTCGAGAAAATCGCGATCGTTTTGCAGAGAAGAACGACGAACGCAAGAAACTAGGCCTTCCTCCGTTGAAGGCACGGAGAGAAATTGTGGATGATTCGTCCAAGGAAGCATTAAAAGCTCGTGAGGAGAAAGTGGATATCGAGTCTAATGTGGGTAAGATCCAAGTTGTTCAAGCTGCCGATTCAAGGAAACAACCTGGTTTCTACTGTAAGGCCTGTGATATCACAATCAAGGACAGTGTTACCTGGATCGACCATTTGAACGGTAGAAAGCGTAAGTTTGCTTAGGTTGCCAAGTGTTTAGCTCGATATTCAACCATTGGGTTAGATTTAAACAATATTGGCGTGTCGAGTAAGGTGGAGAAAGCCAATTTGAGTTCAGTCAAGGAGCGATTAGCAATGTTGAAAAGAAAAAAGGAGAACCCTGAAAAAGAGGAATACAGTAAGCTGAATTATGTTCTGTTGCGGGTTGGTGCGGCTAACAGCTCCATGTAGACCTGGATGATAGATTAGCAGCGATAAAGCAGCAAGAAGATGAGGAACGACAAAAGAGGAGAGACAAAAAGAAGCAAAAGAAAGATCACAAAAAGAAATCTGCTGCTAATGATGATGGCGACGATGAGATGGCCAAGATGATGGGATTCTCGGGTTTTGGATCATCGAAAGCATAAAGCATAGTGTTCTGTAAATAGTCTTTGAATAAACAGCTGCCAAGGGAAGCATCCATTTTTTATTTTTTTTCTTTGCTCCCCAACCGAGCTTTAACCATTCAAAGACGAAGATTATCAGGCCGCATTGATGAAAAGGACCACCTTAAGTCAAAGTGTGGTGAGTGGCATCGTCTTCATACTTGATACGAGTAAATTATAGCGAGGGTTATCTTGTATCAAATATGCCAGTTGGACATCAACAGAAACAATTTCTTCCAGAGTCCTACATTTAAAGCTTTGATAAAGGCGGCCCTTTTCTCCATTCTCCAGCAGTAGATTTTACGCATTTTACAGCAAGCTTAAATACCATCCAAGCATTGGCATTGATAGTAGAATATGTGTACATTTTATTTCTTACGTGCAATGACATAATGGTTATCTCTATCATAACCTGTTGTTTCGATCTCCACACCTTCTACCTCTCTAAATAGATCATCCAGTTCACCTTGTTTGAAAAGATGGTAATATCTATTCAAATACATACCGTCAGCATATATCAACTGCAATTTCGGACAGCTGCTCTACCTGTTGTATACCGCACTGCTGGCCTCCTCCTCCTTTTGTCCCTTCTTGGGTGTGAGCTTCCAAGGCACAAACACATCCTGCTGCCCAGGTTCAAAGTTTCTCTTGCTGAATTTTGTCTGTTCCAGCGCCCACACAAATACCAACACTCTTCCACCAGGTTTTATGATCTTGAATATATCCTTAATTGCCTGTAATCTTCTCTCGGGGCTAGCAAAGTGATGGATAACAGCGATAGAGATGGCGAAATCCTACCACCCATAGTTCTTTAATGCGGGAATACGAATATAAATGTAGAACTCTCTTACAAATGAATTGTCTCTGTACGGTAAATTCAGTCCATCTGCAACCATGCCTTCAAGTCCACGATCATGAACGATTTTGATCAAGTTTGCGCTCCTTGTCTTGCGAATTAGTCGTCATGATGGTGTTCCCGTATAGCATTTACCTGTCAGAGCCCATGATCATCAACTTGGGATTGACCCCAATGTATTTTCCATTGCCACAGCCAACATCAGCGCCCAAACTCCCAATCTCCAGGCCGTTCAAGAAATCCTCCACTACGGGCCATGGTTTATAACGGGTATCGCTAAAGTGCGAGGCAATAACTTCATACACTTCATGCACATTCTTTTGCTCATAGTCTGTTTCGTTTTCCTTGGGTGTTTCTACTGCAATAGGCTGTGGTTTGCTTGTCATTGTTGATAAAATGGATGGAAATAAAAAGAGAGAGATCAGTGTCAAAAATTTTCTTTATTTGAATCACAGTTCTACAGTGGTGATAGACATTGCCAGCAAACGCAACATTTGCCGTTAGAAAAAAAAAACAAATGATTTACGTGCAAGATGCAGTTTATTGCTGGTTTTTCTCTGGTGTTTGCTCTTGGGCCATTATTTTCTTTAATCTTTCCTCATCAGAGGGTATAACCCAGGTGCCATTTGTTTCTCTGTTGTCAATTCAGTATGTAATTGGCTTGTGTTGTGAAAAAGTTTCAACCTACTGCTCGTACTCCTTCAACAATGGCTTAAACACATAGACTCCGGTGCCAATACCAACACCAACAGCAATGCCTAGTCGGATTAATCTGTCTGATATCATAGCTTGGTGATTGCAATCCGAGACAAAAAATAAAATATAACAGGGATAGTAGGGGTAGATTGGGTTGACAAGATGGAGGGTGTTGTGATAGGGCTGTTTGCAGTCACCTGGGGGGAGAGACAACCTCGCCATGAAAATTCATGCAAAATTCGCCTCGGATCAAAAAGACATGTCAAATAAAAACCATTGAGCGATGCAATTTTACTCTGCGTATTTTTCCTTTGTGCAAATGAGTAGCAATAAAAGTAATTCTCTTGATTCAGCAGACGAGGAATTGGCAGCCATTCGTCAAGGAGAAGACTCCAATGGGCACTTGAATAACTCTACATCAGGCGACAGTATTACGGACTTTTCAGAGCCAAACCACATGGACAGCCGAAACCACGGAGACCACGATTTCACGGGTAGATTTAATCCTATGGGCGGGTTTCCTCCCACACATGGCCAGCATTTTGCTCGTCAATTAGCTCCCATCTTGGATGGCAAACACGTCGATCAAGAAGAGGTGGGCAAAAATCCCATCGTAGACCCCTCTATCCAAGCTCCAAAGCTGGGCGACAAAAGACAAGACGAGCCAGACCAAGATAGAGTTGGACTTGATCCTAGTCAAGGCAAGTTAAAGTTAGATTAATGCTAGATATTCGATAACAATATAATAAAGAAAACACGTGAAAAAACCCATGTTACCAGCAGGTTCAAATTGCCTTGAGCTCTCTGTAAGCCTTTATACATATATATATATATATATATCTGAACATGGAGAGAATGTGCCCAAGTGCTTGCTGATGTCTACCATCACTTGCTTTGTTGAGCGTCACGAGCTTAGATTGACCACGTTCTGCTTTGTGTGTGGGGCAGTATCAATGCGTGTGGACTATGGGTAGCCGACATTTGAGGGGATGTCTATATCAGTATCACTCAGCGGCTGCCAAAGACATTACGCATAGGTGAGTTATAAGACAAAGGGCGATAAACCAAGATGGTCTTTTATTGTTGTTAAATGGCTTGGTTCCTACCGATAACAATTTCGAGCAAAAGTCTATCCATATGCTATTGTCTACGTCAACGACAAAAAAAAATACTCGAGTCAAGACCAAAAAGAACAGGTAAATTGCACAGATTGCCGTTTACTAGTGCTGGCATTCTGATACAGTGTGCTTTCTCAAGAATTATAAATCATCGTTCATCAAAAGCTCTCTGTATCCAGCTATTCCAGGAAATATGCAGCCATTACAGATCTACTGCACGCTTATGAACAGAGGAAATTGTGGACTACAAGTGGCAGTAAATAGCCTTGTGCCAAGGGGGGGGGGGAGCATCCTTTGATAAGAGACGGATTAGCGAGGAGATTTAACTCGAAAAAAAATAAAAAAAACTTGCCGAACATGCTTTTCTTCTCGTGAAAGTATGACACCTACAAGCAGTAAAAGAGATGGAGAAATACCAGCTGTGATTTGCTTCGTTACTGGTATTGCGGCCGTGCTGATGGGATATTCAGTATATTCCCATCTAAAGACATTACATGATCGTAGTTCAGCACCCAGAAAAGCAGCTACCAACAAACCTGGAAGCAAACTCGAAGATTCCATTAGGCTCAAATCATTAGCCTATCTGACTCAATCACACAATGTGAACATTCAAAGCAGGTAATGGTGGATATTGCAGTACTTGTTTATCACTCATCCAACACTGAAATCTACACCCACGCAGTTCAATCAAGATTATATTAGAGAGAGCCATGTCAGGTATATGCCGTTGCAGCCATGACTTTATTCGATAGACATTTAAACCTAGTATTGTCTGATTATTATAGCTACCTACTTGCCAAAGATCATTGCTGCATGCGATAAAGGTCAGCCCATAGAAATCAAATCGAAAGCACTGCCATCATTGCAGTTGCTGACTAGAAAGGGTAATATTTATTTCATGAGCGGAATTTGCGGTTTTTTACTAAACATTTCTGCAGAGAACAATAAAACTACATTGTTGGAGGCTGGTGCATTGAATGTGCTTGTAGACGCACTAAAATGCCAGGACCCAGCTATGAAAGAAGTAACTCAACGATACGTGGCAGTGGCAATCTGTGATTTGATCCAAGGCAGTGGTAAAACACGGCGTTACATGATTTGGTTTTCTTGCCTTTTGCTAATCCCCTCCTTTTAGACGCCAACAAGTACTGTATACTGGAATTAGGCGTACTGGATCCCATCAAGCGCATCTTGACTTCAGACGATATCCGCAACAACGAGCTAAAGTATTGGACATTGATGATACTATATCAGATTTCTCTCAGTGGTAAACATTAGGCAATCAACTCCCAACAGCACATGCTAAATGAACGCAACGGTTTCTGTTAAAAAAAATAGATCCACTCCCAAAAGTCCTGATTCAAAAGGGATTCGTCAGACTGCTGGCTCGCATGGCACGAATGACCTATGGCAATACCAACATGCCCAAATTCTGCATGCAGAGCCTAGTCCGAATAGCAGCTAATGTCGATGTGTCTGAAGCGAAAAAAGTGCTAAAGGAGCTACTCGATTACAACATTGTAGACCTGATTTCCAATTGCCTGAGAGGGGACGATGTCGAGTTGATATACTGGGCAGCAGGGCTCATGCATGAGTTTGTGCTAAAGGACGTGGCCGCAGACAAATTTCGAAAGATCAAAGGGATCCACGCTATCCTAGCAAGCCTTCTATCAGCAGAGGAAATGTACATTTCACGTGTCATATTAAGGACAATCAAGTTTATGGCGTTTGGTCAGGAAAAGTTTAGGCGGGAGATGGTGAGATCGGGAATGGTCAAAAAGATCATGCATTGCCTGTCGCTGGATGATGACGATGTTCGATACTGGGCCATCTTGTGCATACATGTCGTGGCAGGGCAAGTAGAGTCTCATCAAGATATCATCTCTGCGGCGGAATTTGAGATCTTGCTGGATCTTGCTTTGTCGTCAAAGATCAAGGTAGCCATCTTTGTGTCTGATATTTTATCCTTGATCTGCTGTATTTGTAAGCTTTGATTTGAATCATTTTAGTCTGTATTTGCATGGCACTAACCGCAGTTCTATGATAGCAAGCAACAGCACACATATGGAACCAAATATAGCGCTGATCGTAAAGACTCTGAATGTACTGTTGGTAGAGGGAGAAATAGACGTCCAATATAACGCTGCAGGCGCCATATTCAACGTCATGACCATGACCCGTAAGTGTCTTTTGATAGATTGTTCTAAAGTCTTTTGAAGCCCAACGACTATTTTGACAGATGCGTTTGCCAACAAAGTGCGTGATACCTGCTTTGACGCACTTTTAAGCATAAGCAGAACTGCATCACACGAAAGAGTCCAGCTGACATGTACTAAAGGAGCACTGATGGTTGCTATCAAGAATCGCTTTCTTGTCCCAAACGTCAATATTCAAATTGCAGAGCCACTGGTCGAAAAAGTCAACTCTATATCTCAATTGAGTCTGCCTGTTATGATTACGCAGGCGCTTTTACGAGCAACCAAACAAGAATCTGGTGCTGCTGCCTCTTTGTCCACAAAGACGTCTTCAACGGCAAAATCGGGGTTTAGCATCCACGATGCCATGCAGCATGATGATGACGAAGAAGAGCGAGATTTAGAAGAGATGATGGAGGAAGAGGAGGACGAGTATCCGCAAACACCAGAATACATTGACGTCAGTGAGCAAGGGACAATATCTAATGCTTCTCGTCTCGATCGGGTGCTTTTAAAGGACAAGAGAAAGCACAAATTATCGAATAAATCATCGCCGACACTGACTAGCGCTGACATTTCCTACCTGTTTGACACAAACATCCCTTCAACTCAACGGGAAATCCTACTGATGAATTTTGAGCTGCCTCTAGATACTACAGACACACTCGCAGGCGCATTGACCGCGCTCAACATCCTGCTTGAAAACGAGCAAATTATGCGCAACATGGTTTTTGGGGCCGGATTCAACCATGCCAATGGTGCCATGATGGAACACTTTATGATGGATATCGACGACGAGTACTACACCATGGCCAAAAGCAACACAAAGACGTCGGCTGCATCTTCATCTGAATCTTCATCCGGATTCCCTGCGTTCCCCGAAAACATTTGTCGACTACTCCAGAATCTTGTCCAGCTGTCTGCTTATCCTGCTTTGGATGAATGGGCTTCACTGCATCACCGTGAATACCCTTTGAGTACAATTAACGAAGCAAAGGCAATCACTATGTTAAACAACGTGATTGAATGGATTTGCTCGTGCGCTGAACTGCCAAACACATTCGACCATCAAGGCGAGTCCAGTGATCAAGACATGAGCAGCTGCAGTAATGACAGCGACTATGGCACAGACAAAAAACGCTCTGTATTTGTCACTGTCCACAAACAGCAATCATACAAAAAACGACAAACCTACCATCGCCGTCATCGCCGCCGTCGCCATAATAGATACAACAGATACAATAGGCAGACATTGTTCTTCCATAGTGATGATGACGTTGATGATGATGGCAATGATGATGAGAGTAGCCGCAGCACAATCAGCTATGAAGATTCAGAAGATGATAATGATCGCCGAATGTTACCGGCTGCTTCTAATGCTACTGCCTCTACTGCCACTGTTTACCCCCGACGACGAAAGGTTGAGTCTGCTGCTGAAAGAATGGGGGAAACGAGAAGAAAAGGTGAGCATTTTGATCTGGATGACATTCTGCTAGTCTCTCATGCCCCCGAGTACCATGTAGGTTTCGCGAATCGAGCACTTGTCTTGCTGAATTCCCTAACAAAACACGGTGAGTTGTATGCTGTTACAAGTACTATGGCAATTTTTTATTTACTTTTTTGTTGATTTATTTTTCAAATGCTTTTACAGCTTCCATCAAACAATATCTGGTCCATCAAGCACATTTTATTCCAATTCTAGTCTACTTGTATGAAGAGTATAATAGCCTGTCCGATCGAGTCATGGCTTGTTTAGGCGGCTTATTTTCCACTTGCAATAGAGAAAATACTATTGACATTCCGGAATCAGCGTTTCGTTTACTCGCCATACTCTTGTGGCGTGATAGACGCTCTCCACTCGTCCGAAAGCAATCTTGGCTGTTCTACAGTCGCCTAGTATTGGCTTACTGCAGTCGATCAATAAGCCAGAATCTTTCGTCAAACAATGCTAGCAGCACTGCTTTTGTAGAGATCGATTTGTCGTCCAAATCAAAGTATTGCCTGGTCAACCAGCTTCAAGTGCGCAATGATTCATGGACGTTCGAAACTATAAGGGCTACACACTATGTTCCTGCTCGATTGGAAGACACAGACACCAGCAATAACAAATATGCTTTCGAAGTCGTATTGGAATCTAGTGGGCTGATGCAAGTTGGTTGGGTTACTGATCATTTTGAATTTGATGCTGAAGGTGGCCAAGGCGTAGGTGATGACGCATTTTCTTATGGCTATGATGGCAACCGATCCAAGAAATGGCATGGTCGCTACACAAGCATGAGGACTTCATATGGATTGAAATGGGCTGAAGGAGATGTCATTACTTGTGCTATCGATATGGATAATGCCGAAATCAGGTACTACAAGAATGGAAAGGATATGGGCGTGGCATTTTGTGGTATTCTTGTGTCTCGCAATTGGTATCCAGTAAGTCGATCTGTCACAATCACTAGGTATTTTTGTTGTGCTGACTACTCGGTTACAAAAATAGGCTATGTCTCTTGCCACTGGGCAACAGTGCAGGTTCCAATTCGGTGGTACAGTCGACCCGTTAAAGTATTTGCCTGATGGTTATACTTCGTTGGCCTCTTTAGCACAAAACACTCCTGCCGGTATTGAACTGCCGCCTCCCCAAGTAACTACAGCCCAGTCGCCTTCACTAGTGATTAGTCCCACCACAGCCGAAGAGCCTGAGATTATCGATTTGTCTAAAGCACTTGCACAAATGTCTGTCGACTCTACAGTAAATTTATCCATGTCGCACCAGAAGAACAGCAAATTTAACGCTTCTCCATCTGCTTCTGTGGATGTCGGAAACACTGAACCCGACCTGAAGCCAATCGATTCAACTGTAGCAAGAGAAAATCACGCTCTAAAAACCAATGTCAGTATATCCAACACACGTCAGTATCAGGCTTCTTTGATAGTAGAGAAAATAGATGTTTATCATAAACCGCTTCCATCTCTTTATTTCGAGACAACTGCGACATTCTATCATAGACAACATATACCCAATGAAAGGTAAAATAGTAGAAAACATGAGAAAGCAAGCAATGACGGATTATATTTGATAGTATCATCGCATTTGGCTTGCAGAGCTTGAATCCAGAAAGCAGCTTTCACTTTGAATACAACCGACGAAACGAATCATGCTGTTTGATATTTGGCAAACGTTTTCGCTCTAAATCATTCCAACTGCCCATTAAGGAAGGTGATATCATCGGTATTTTGTACATTGATGAGAGTAATGAAGTTGGTTTGACCATCAATGGCAATATCAGTGTGTTTGTCTACCTTGATGATAAATCAACCCCGTATCTGCCATTTACTAGTGGATTTGTAAAGAGCGACATCAACTACGGCGAACGCTCTTATACTTGGAAATATGCTGAAACTTTGGCTTGCAGAAATCGCATGTCAAAGTATTTTGACAAGTTGTTGAGAAACTGAGACCCTCCTCGTGTATATATATAAAAATAATTGAACGTACTACTTTTAAATTATGTTGCATGTATTGCAAACACTACACTGTACATCAATAAAAGGAATGATATTAATCAACGTCTTCGCTGCAAGCCCGGGCAATGAGCGTGATGAGGAAAAACAATGCTTCGTATTCAATACATGCTCGTCACTTTCGACAGTATGTATTATATTACTAAATTTATCTTTTTATACAATCTTGAGCAATGAAATAGTTGGTGGTTTGAGTCTCACGAAAGGCTACTTAGGATGTATTAAATTAAGAGATTCCCCTTTGAACTCCGTGTTAACCTGTATTAAGCAACGAAAAAAAAAAAAATTCCCTTCATTTTGCCCTTCTTTTCAATAGTTGGAGATATACAAATGTCTGGCAAAACACCCAATGACATATTGCAGAAAACAGACTCCCGTCATGCAAAAAGCCGGATATCAAAGAAAAATACTCAGCCAACAAGAACATCTACACGTTTGAGAGATGTTTTTGTCAACAGTGCCCAACGTGAGGAATTGATGACTGCATGTTCAAAGGGAGATCTATCCAGAGGTAAATACTTGGAAATATACTATATGCATTTGGAACAACGCATATAATATATACTGATTGGTCCATCTTGTACATTCAGTCTCGTATTTATTACAAGAAAAGAAAGCAGGCATCAATCCAGATCTAATCAGAGATTCAAAATTGCGTACGCCATTGCTAATTGCTTGCGCTGGAGGTCATGCAGGCGTCGTGAGACAGCTGGTAAGGTTTGGAGCAAATGTAAATAATCCCATGGGAGATATAGTGGGTAATAAACCGCTCGATTTGGCAGTGATATCGAATGATGTAGATACCGTATTGGCTGTATTGGAAGCCGGAGCAGAAGTATCCAAGTACGATCATCATCACCATAACATCGCTGATGATGGATTGCCTTTAGAAGCTCGCCGTAGGGTAGCAACAAGGACACCCTTAGACCTTGCCAACTCCAGGCTAGAATTGCTTATCAAGCAATCCGAATCAAACGGATCAATTAAATCCACTACAATGGACCAAGTCAAGCAGGTAAAAAATGCATCTTACTGTGTGGATCCGTATATATATTTTTTATTTGTTTGTCCCATTGATAGATCATCAAGCTGCTAACTCACTTTTTACCACCAACGACAGTGGACGAACTAAACGAACTGACGGATAAGTTATCATCTATTGACATAACAAGCAACAGTCATTGTGAGTCGCAGAAAGACAATGAAAACATTTTTGTCATGAAAAGCCTACGAGATGTCATTTCCAAAATACAAATCTAAGTCTCACAATACGGCATCATGGATAGACATTTTCCCCTTTGTTTTGAAATGTCCATCAAACTCGGAATAATCTTTTTGCGTAATGAATAAAAACGTATCGGTACCAGACCATAAGCACAGCTCAAATTCAACATCCTGATCGCACAATTGCTTGAGAATATCAACCGCTTCCTGTGTCCACACGTAACTGATTAGATTCGACAATCATACAGACAACATAGCACGTAAATGGTGTGTATACCTCTTGAGATAATCCCATTATTCTCGCCAATTCCCTGACATCGCACAGCTTTTTTTCCTTCACCAGTTTCTTTAGCTTTTCACTGTATTTACTGAATTGAGATTGTCGCTTTTTCGCATCTTTTTCCTGCAATTTTTGCAGCTTTAATTCCTCTTTTGCGTCTGCTTTAGCTTTCCTTTCCTTTTCCTTTTTGCGCCTTTCCATCTCATCGGTTCTTTTGATAGATTCTTCCATCTTTTTCCGTCTAAATTCTTCGTCGTATATTTCTTCTTGCGCCCTCCTTAGATCTCTTTGGTGGTCCATGTACTCTCTATATCGTCTCATTTCTTCTTTTCGCCTCAACTTTTCTCCTCGTTTTTTCCCAACTTTCTTGACGCGAACTGCTGTTGAGGATCCTTCACCGTGATCGTCGTCCGATTCGTCCTCTTGCTCATCTTCTTGCATGGCCTGCTGCTCAAATGTTTGTTGGTGGGTATCGTTGAGTGCTATTTAAAATCAGTTATGAAAAGGCTTGCTTTGCGAATTAAAAAAAAAAAAACAGCATTTTGCTACCGTATTGGGGGTTTCTCTGTCTCTGTCGAATGTCTAGCAACGCTAGAATGCCTATAACGCATAGTATAATAGGTATAAATACAACCAGAGGTATTCCTTGGTCTTCTTTATTCGGTGAAGCCATACTTTTCTGGCTTGTGTTTGATTTTGAAAAGGCTAAAAAAATCAATGGAAAGTCGAAATCATCCAACAATTACAACACCCAACCAATGTCTGTGATTGGCCATGTTCACTTTTTTTTTCATGTTCATAAAAAAGACGTATAAACACACACTCTGTGATTTTCTCCGGTTGTCCCCCAGAAAATTGGTATACAGCTTTCTTATTTGGGATGTGGAGGCTGGTATGGTTAGCAAATGCACAACCATTCAAATAACTACTATGTGTATTATGTCATGTATGTTCAAGTGATGTATATGTCAGCCTTCCAAATTCATACTAATATAATGATCAATGACGATTTTGAAAGAACGGGATTACTGCAAATGAAGTAAATTGGGTGTTTGATAGACAAGTTCAATTTACACTTGATGCTATACGCTTCATTTGCATTTGTGATAGATTTGAGGGGGGTAAAAAAGCCTCTAGTTAAAAGGCACGTATATAATGCTGTTAGGTAGCGACTCTGTTAAGCATAATTGCGATTAAGCATTTAATGCATTTAGGCATCATATAAATAATGGGGCAACAATGCGTGGGTGAATAATAGCAAAAGATCGATGGTACAAGACGCAGCGATTTCCTTTTAAAGATGAGATCAAATCGTCATTACCGGTGTGGATGGATTATTAACTTCTCATGCTCCTTGTATTTCCTTGCTTTTTTCTTTTGTTTTTGTTTTTCTCGGCCGTTATATTTTGCTCTTTCTTTCTTGTCCATAATAAAATGATGGTAAATGCGTTTCATAGCAACACATTAGCTTTTACACCCGAGTGTTCTGGTGCGCCAACCCCTCGAAGACTATCTCAGACAATCACAGACATTGTAACCGGGTCAAGTCTCTACACGACTCGCAGTAGATCAGGATCTAGCGCAAGATCTCCATCGCCTGTGCATGAAGAAGCACAACTAGCAACGAAGCTTAGCATTCAATTTGAAGGCGGAACACAAATAATTGTTAGGCCAAATCGCCTTATTAGAGGTATGTATAACAAAGGAGGGGGGGGGGGAGCCAAGGAGGTATACAGACGTGCGTATTAATATGATCCAGGCACTGTCTATCTTAAAAGTTCAACACAGGTCCAAGCAAGTCAGATTAGAGTCAGAGTATGGTTTATTGGATCTAGGGCGTGATATTTGCAGGCGCATTAATCCCATATTGTTTAGTTTCGTGCAGAGGAAACCGCTACGGTCAAAGTAAAGGAACATGGCCTGGAAAGCAAAATCGAACGCATTGATCAGTCTACAACCACCTACTTTGACGTGAGCACAAAGGTGTGGGGAATCGAGACCAGTGGTAAGTGCGCTACTATGTCTTATGAAAACTTTTTCCCAGATTACTCAATTTTTTTATTTTTTATTTTAAAGCATATTTGATGAGCCCGTGGGAGGTAATTGAGCCGGGAGAACACGAATACCCATTCGCATTAAAGGTGAGAAACGACATTATATACACATATACCCGTACGCTCAGTCATGTGACGCCATTTTGCACAGTTTCCCAACGTCAATTTTCCCCCTTCGACAGACGATCCTGCTGGGTTTTCCATACGATACATCTGGTCTGCACATTTGGATGCTCCTGCATTTAATCCAGGTATTCGTTCCAAAGAATACATTATACCATATAGACCCATCGTGTGCGCTCCTCCTACAAAGGAATGGACATTCACTCAGACAACGTATCATTTGGACAAGAGAACCCCGCTTGCCAATGTAAAAGCCATGCTACCCCGACGTGCATTTTGTCCAGGTACTGTTGTAGTGTTAGTATGTGTTGTTATTCGTGTCTCGGCTTACAAACGATTGTGCAGATGAAGACGTTGATATGGACTTGTGTCTGGATAGCATTCCAAACGATCTGGTTGTATCCAGCGTGAATTTTACGCTGAATAAATGCTACACTGGCCAACTTCAGCTACAAAGAGGTCTTGCTCGCAAGTCTAAGATCAGGAGGATCCTTAGCGGCTGTGTGCCTGTGGCAGGCCATAAAGGAACCCTCCGTCTGCCCATCAATTTCCATTTACCCACAAGGCTAGTGTCACCCTCATTTTGCTCCCGTCATATCCGGGTGTACTATGAAATGGTGTTCACCATCCAGTTCACCAACCACGGAGGCCTTCTCAAGTCAACGCCAAGTACCGAATTCACTGTACCCATTGGTATCACTAATTTGCCGCATAATCATCTCTTGAATATCCCACATTTGACCTCTGTACAGTCTTACCTAGAGTCCAAGGCAGCACCCGTCTTTTTCGACCCATTTTTGGAAGAGCCCCCTTCCCAATCTAGTATTCCAAGTGAATTGTGGGGCCCGTTGACAGCCGCATTGACAACACCCCCTATTTCATCGCCACCCAATTACTTTAGTTTACCAGATTTGCCACCACAGTTTATCCCAAGAGACCGAGAAGAGCGCACGACATTTACAAGTCGACTGGTCAAGCCTGGTATGGCTCAAGAGCTAGGAGATCCGATTGCTATTGTCTCTGAAATCAAAGATTACGAATGGTAGATATATATATGTATATACATATTAAAATACCCATCAGCTTTTTGTAAATATATACAAAGTATTATAAATTGGATAAAATCAGAGGCATTTATATATGATCCATAGATTGGGATATTTATTGAGTTACATGTGTGCGTGTGTGTGCCAATTGAGACACACAAAACACAAATGGCTTGGAGTAAAACTGAACATTTAGAAATCTTTGGATTGTATGCATTGGACGTGGAAGAATCGTCCAACTGCATGGCATGGGGCCTAATGTGGCAAGGAGAAAGTCGCCACCGTAATCCTGGAAGCTGTTGCTTCTTATGATTTAAGGATCTGGCATGCTTTTTTTTTTTGGCCTTCCAGGTACTCTTAATGACATTAATGTCCTTGATCGTTCTCCTTTGTTTGCATCTGCACAGATTGGTTGAGGTCCTTCTACCAGCTTCAGAGTTAATGGTCACCATTACGAGTTTGGATACTATTTGGTAAATGGCATTTATCCAAACTATAGTACTTTGATTCCTGCTGTTGCTGAGACTTTTACTCAGAAAGAGAAAGTAATTATAACGCACATGTGTACATAATCCAAACTAATACATGCTCAAATATTATTTATGTATATCTAGCTGTTCACGGAAGTTCAGGAGAGTTACCGCATAGATGTTGAAAGAGCCTTTGGTATTTTACAAGCTCGCTGGAACATTGTAGCAGGCCTTGCAAGACAATGGTCTCTTATTGATCTTGATTTCATAATGAAGACTTGCATCATATTGCACAATATGATTGTAGAGGATGAACGGGATGAAGGTGATCTTGGTGATGATTACTATGTTGATCCTGGTTCAAAAACTGGAAGGGTACCGCCTACCAAAAGCGATGCGCCCAGAGATTTCGCTTGTAGATACGATCGTATCAGAAATGCTGGTATTCATAGTCGTCTTCAAAAAGATATTGTTGATCATCTTTGGGAAAATCATGGGAATCAATAGGAAAACAGAACTGTGTATAGTTGTAATAAATTAAATATACATTAACATATATATAACTAACAAGATTTGAACAAAATAAATTATTGATTTTTATTGAATGTTATTGTTGTCTTTTTCTTTGGAATATTTCATCCTCTTGAATTCCAGCATGATTTTGAATTTTTCTTTTTCAAATTCAATGAAATCTTCTATTTGCTTGAATCGTTTTTCTTGATTTTCAAGCAACAAGAGTTGACGAGATGCCAACTCCTCATACACCTCTTCCAAGCGACGCTTCTGCTTTCCCTAATCTTTGGCCTGCTCGCGTCCTTCAGGATGTTGGAAAGCATTATCAACGTCTTCGCCGATCTCCTCGGCAGCAGCATTCGACCGACGAGCGGCACGTTGTGAGTAAGCACTCACAGTATCACTCTACTTTGGAGATCTAGAAAGGATGTTGTAACAGTGCATCAAGTCAAATGACTTTTTGAACTCGTTGGCATAGAGTTCTAATGCTTTGTTTTGCTATTGCAGGGAAAAGAAATTACTAGCTGCCCCTGTTTATACTGTATAGAATACTTACAACATCCTCTTCATTCTCTCTACTTCTGGAAATTTGGCTACACTGGGCCAAGAACCTGCAATACTTTGAGACATACTTCGAAACAACTCTCCAGCGAGACTCTAACGAAGTGGTACTTCTTGCAGTACCAAGAATTTGTTCCTGATAATGGTTGAAGATACGCTCCCACCAAGTCCTTCCTTTTTGGGTATTGCCGACAATTGGATCAATAGAAATAAACAACCATGATTTGCATAGTTGTTTATCTTCAGAAGGCAGAGATTTTTTGCCTCTACCCTTACCAGTTTTCTCTTTTTCTTTGCCTTCTCTGCTAGAAGAGGAGGCAACAATGGGATTTTTGTATCGTCTAAAAAAAGGTGAGTAAAACATTTTAAAATAACTTTTATTGGTCTACAAAAGAAACTAACATTTTGTCTCATACAGTGTCAAGAAACCGGTTGTAATGACGCTCGTCTTTCACCATTCCAGCGTTCTGAATCAAAAGAATAATTGCAAGCATTGTGTGTCATTGATATTACTCTTTGATACGCCATGGGTATTCGGTTTATCCTATACACCATTACAGGTGAATAAAATTGTCCAAAAAAAAAAAAAAAAAAAAAAAAGTATCATCCTCACCAATTTTCTTTTGGAAGTTTTGTAAAATTAGCATCTCCGTTGGAAAATGCTCTTGGATATTATTGTTAGTATATAAACGTGAAAAACTTTTTCAAGTGATGTTATCAGGGTGATCTATAAAAGGTGTAATAGGGTATGACAAGTTCTTGGAAATGAACTCTGTGTATAAACGAAATGATTGAATCCAGGTTGATGACAAGTGTTTCCAGATGTTAGAACATGAGCGAGCCAAGTGCAACAAATACGACAAGTGCAAAGATGGGGTCTTTTGTGGACACTGGGGTGGTCGAGGATGACTGCCTTGGCAAAAGAGGGTTCACCGACGATCGCCCAAGTATAGTGCTATTTTGCGAGCGAGAGTTGGTACTGATCGATTGCTGATGTTGCGCCTATGCAAGAGAAATCCTCAGTAAACGGTGTGTCTGATTTCGACATGTTTATATACCTACATTTACGACTGCTAGTATGAATAAAATTGGAGCGAAAAGAGCTGAAAAACGCATTTTGATAGTTTACGAATAAAGAAAGAAGAAATGTAGAAGAAAAACTACTAGCTTTATTTATTTGTATGATCCACGTAGCTACACTGAGGCTTTTTTTTTTTTATCAATGTGGTACGATCATGACGTTAAGATGCCCTTCTTTGTTTGCGCCGTTGTAATTTTAGTTGGATTTTAACCTTCCCATCTCTTTCTTCGTCGCTTCCCTTTTTCCTGTGCTAAACGCATTTCGCCACCCTTAAAATCAGTGAGATACAGCATATTCAAGGGTAACTAGCATAAACTATAAAATCCTCAAACCTAACTTGACTCACGGTCGCCAGAGCAACAAAAATGTCTTTTATCAACAAGTTTATCGATAAAGCAAAAGGCTCTCGTCAGCAAATCCAACCCGACAATACCCCACAAAATAACAACAGCCACTACAGCAGCAATGCATCCATTGCCTCCACTGCCACATGCTCAACAAATCAAAGTTACAGCCATAAGTCTGATTTCGCCGTAAAGAATTCGCCGTACTCGTCAAATCATAGCAACCACCAAAATCTAGAAGGTAGAGTGTTTTGGCCATGTGTCCCTTTTTTTTTT